>JAAMPD010001468.1:0-23991 GCA_025266255.1 Trissolcus basalis | reverse complement strand
GTACATGTAATCCACCACTAGCTGCATCCGCCTCGGCTTATTCTTCTTTCCGCGATCCCTATCACCATCTCCCTCTCTCTCTCTCCACCGACCTGGCATCTCACTCGCTCTACCGCGAATCACACCTATCTCTGTCTCTCTCGTTCGTCACCGCGCGCCATCTGTCTGTCTCTCTCCAACCCCGAGTTTCTCCGTCGTTTGCCTATTTCTCGATTTCCTTTGTATTTGCGGGGTATTAGTGCTTATCCGGCGCTTTTAATGATACAGTGGCCTGCTCTCGCAGAGCTTTCCTTTGTGTGAATGGTGCTCTTGTAATTGAATTGTCCGGCCACTTTTTTAGGCGCGCCCGCTTACTTGGCCATTTTTAGCCTGACAGCACTAATATACGACACCCTTTTGGGTCCATTTTAATTGAAAGCTTTTTTGCATTTATTTACAGTACAGTAAGTATATAACTATCCAAACATACAATAACGACCAATTTATTTTCGCTTCTTGACATTGTTTAAAATATGTTGTAGAAAAATATTATTTGTTTACAAATTTTCGAATCAAGTTCACGATTTTTTGCCTCAGAGATATTTGCTTTCTCATTGTTGTTGTTTCTTTTTTAATATTTACTGTTTTTAATATTTTAGTTATTTTGTACAAAATATTATTTTCTGATTTTTGCTTCAGAGCCACTGTCATTGTTGTTTATTTTGCAACATTTACAATTCTTAATATTTCAGTTCTTTGTAAACAAAATATTATGTTTTTATGTGTTTTTGCCTCAAAGCCACTGAATTTGCTTTGCTATTTTTTTGTCATTTTTTTTAATGCTCATGTTTACTGTTGAATGATTATTTATGTAATTTTGTACATTACGTTTTGTTTTTACTCCGCTTTGGATTTGTCTTGAATGTTGTTCAGGTTCAGTTTAATTTTTTTTTTTTCATTTGTTTTGGTTTATTTGTTTTTGTGATTTATGACAGTCATATGAGAGAGTGAACCTGACGACCTGACGCCAGTCGCAAATTTTCGTTTGTTTTCATTGTTACAGAACAAGCGTGAAAGGTCTTGATGGTTTATTCGAGCAAACCTAATTAGATAAGATCCCATCAATCCAAGCGCAGACGATTAAAAGCAGAACCGCGCAGAAAAGTCGTTGCCTCAAATGGAGGTTTAGTAGCTCACCCCGGTGCGTGTCGATTATACGCCTAACCAACGCCTTAACTACTTTAATGAAATTACACTGCGGTGTTTCTAATTAAATTCCGATTCTTCTCTTGGCAATTTAGGAGTTTACATACGATCGTAATTGAAACGACAGGTATAACAATCAGGTTACAAATTTCGTACAACCAAAAAAAAAAAAAAAAATGTTGAATAAAAACAGGAGGCAAATTAAAGATAAACCGATCCTACTTCAAATTCAATTAATGTCATAATTGGCGCTATCAGTCAAGCGTAGATAAAATCAAGGACACGTCGCACAGTCTAGGCAAAAACGAAAAATGAGAATCAAAAAATTGGAGGGCTTGAGAGGAGAAATAAACGTATGCTAATGAAGAGAAAAAGAAAACGAAAAAGTTGCGCGCGTGAGCAGCTCAACTTTTTCGTCGGTTGGGATTGAATGTAATATTTCTGGGAGCGCGAGGAGAGCGTCAGTGATTCGTCATCACACCCGCGCAAATCGTGCCCTCTCGTGTCCTCGTTAAATATTCTAATGCTTTCATTTCGTTCTTGCGTCTTCAACCCTCGTCATAAAAATCCCTTTAATGTTTTTCTCTCTTTTTTTTTACTCGCAAATTGTTTCAAGTTTGTGGACTTTATGCGATCAAATTTGATTTTTAATCAAAACAAAGAAGAAAGTTGAAGTTATTAATATAAGACAGATAAATAAAAAATCATGAAAGTATTGAAGAATCAAAGTATTAAGAATCAAAACAATAAAAAGCTCAATCAAAACAAAAGAAAAACAACAAATATTAAATTAAAAAATTACAATAACAAAAATTCAAACTAAAAGTAAAATTAAAATGAAAAGAAAGTCATCGAAACAAAAATCAAAGCTAAATTAAAACAAACCGGAAAAATGAATTAAAAAAATAACAACATCAATAAAAATATATAATACAGAGAAATAATAATAATCAAATAATGAAATCAAAACAAGATTGGAACAGAGCATCTAAACAAATAAAATTAAAACAAAATAAAACCATTAAAATAATACCCGCGGGTAAAGAAAACTAGTATTTATTACACACGAGAGAAAACGTTATACATAAAAATTTGTTTACAAAAATATGAGATCGTACACAATTTTAATTCACTAATAGAAATATGTAAATTGCAATGAAAGTTTCTAGCAGCGCGAGAGTGATCGAAAAAGAAGAAAGAAAAAAAAACAATCGCTGCGCGCGCGATGTTGAAATTCGAAAATTGTAAATCAGAAAATGATGTGAAAACGATCGATAGGTGAATCATAGATCACCATCCCGAAAAGAATCGCGCGCGAGGAATCATTGCACAACGTATCACTTTGAACGAAATATTCTTGCAACGCATTGCAATTACAGTCCACATGTCTCGGGGCGAAATCGGCCAAGGATATTGAGGTTTCTCATGCACTCATACGGAACGTCGGACGGACCTCAATTAATAATATCGATGCTTGCAATTATTGTCAGGGAAACGCCCTTTAATTTATTCTCCGTTTTCGTGCCCGCGCACGTCTTCATTAATTCATTTTGTATTCTTTCCTTATGAAATCGTGCACATTTTTTGGACGCCTGGTACCACATCTTTTATTACAAAATTGTTCAAACTGTTTTAAGGTAATGTCAAACCAGGAGTTACCGAAATTACAGATTTTTTCCATTAAAATTTAATGACGTGATCGTAAAAGTTGATTTAACGAAAAGAGCGCGAAAAAAGAAATTTACTTTTTTGGCAGTGGGCCTCCAAATTTTGACCATTTTTGATTCCATTTTTTTGTGTGCCTATTTTGAGTTCATCGACTCAACATTTTTCTGAAAATTTTTGAACACCCAAAATGCCCCTTATTTTTTGCCAAAAAATATTTTATATTTTGGGACTGGCGCCAAATTTTCTTCGGTGTCAAATCAGACATTATTTTTTATTTCAATCAAACAAGAATTCAGATATTTTCAACGAGACTACCATAATTCACTTGAACTAGTGAACATTACTTTGGCAAAGTTTAAAAAATATTGGTCATCTAGTTTAGGCATATAATCACGTTAACTTTATTTTCGAGTTGAAAATGGCTGATTGTGATTGGTCGGTTGGGTACAACTCGATCCAAAAGTTGATACTCACAAAATATAAGAAAAAGAATAAAAAAAATTTCTTGACACGTAAATAATTTAGTATTTCAAGATTCTCATTTCATTTTTAACTACAATGTTTTTTTTATATATTTATAAAAATTCATAATATAAACTTTTCGTTTTGATTGTCTCGCTGGAACTACCTCAAAGGCTCATTTTTGTGTGCAATTCACAACGGAATTGCTCAGCCCACATAAACAATTGCACGTTATACAGATGTTATGGAAATGAATTGGAAAATTGAGAATAAACACGATATAAATAAAACGGAGAATGATTTGCAAATAATAAAATTGAAAGTTAATAGTTTGAAACGATCAGAGTTAATCAGATTAGACATAAAAACGACGGCCATCAACTAATTCGTGAAATGCGTACTTTATGAACGAAAATTGATTGTAACGAAGAGAACAAACAATAACGATAACGTGTAATTACACGATAAGGTTGCAAAATGTTGGTATCTGAAATCGTCACGTAATAATTCATGTTCGGATCGGACAGTTTAAAAATCAATATTTTCACATTTGCAAAGATAATATCACATTACCAGACTCTAATTACGTTGCGCGGATTGTCACATAAATATCCGCGTAATTGCGAATGCGTACTCGATTATGTATCAGATATTAAATAATCGCGTTCCGCGGAAGAGATCGAGGGAGGCGGAGGAGGAGGACTAGCGATAAATCGTACATTTTGAGCGTATCTTTTGAATCAGCGGCCGGGACGTTTTTTTTTGTCTTTCTCGCAGGCGCCTCGCAGCGAAGAAAGGAGAGTGCGTTCGCTATTTGTTTATCACCTATCATTGCGAAATGAGCGCCGGGTATTCCGCGAAAGGCCGCGCGCGTTCCCCTTCGAGCTATTCGAAAATTTCTCACTCGATTCTGAAAATGTCACGTTCCGACGCACGCAGAACCAATGTCGAATCGATTCGGTCGGCCCGACGATAAATTATTTATCAGCAGCCTTTTTGATTTATCGCTCGCAAACGCGACGAGATCAAGATGTTAGATCTAACATTCCAGCCACGCTTATTAATTCTGCGTTATTTTTATCAAACACCTTCGTCCAAACTCTTCTCCATATTTCTGACACTTTGCGACAGAAAAATAAAAATTCGTCTTCATTTATTATTTCTTTATTTTTAACTTTCCAACCGGCTGCTCAGAGAGGAATAAAATAACATTCCATACATTTATTACAAAGTTGTCTTGACGGCAGATTTATTCTCTCTTCAGTTTGTTATTCTCGGTGAACAAAAAACATATGATGTTAAAATTTTTTTAATTGTTATGCAAGTTTGTTGTGTTCATAGGATTAATTTTTTTTGCTTTCTGTTGACAGGTGGCGCTCGGACTACAAATAAACAAATCTGCTACTGATGGGCAAAAATCTAAATTGCACCAATAAAATTAAATTGCACCGCGTTTGAGTGGTTGAAATGCAAATTGTTAAAATCGAGTGCCGCCCTACACTGAAAAAAATGATATCTTGAATCAAGTATATTTAACTTGAATGAAGTAGAAAATATTCTCATATATATTTAAGATTATTATATATACTTGATTGAAGTAAAATTCGATTGATTTTCAATCTAAAAAAAAGTTAAAATATACTCGATTCAAGTGAAATATACTTAATTCAAGTAAATTTTTTCAAGTATATTATATACTTGATATCAGTGAGTTTTTTGTTTCAGTATACGATTCCTCTATTATTATTATTTAGTATTTATTATTTACTATTATTATTAGTATTTACGCTGATATTGTCAAATTTGATCAGTTCCAACCAAATTTTACTAAGTTAACCCTCACGGACGAAAATATATCCGCCAAAATATATTCTATTTTATTATATACTTACTGCCGCTTTTTATAAACTTTTTATATACAAAATCAATTCTATTTTTATATTTTATAAATTTATATAATGGAATTTAAAAAAAAATATAAATTAAATATTATACTTATTGCCGGAATATATTTTCTACTCGAAAAATATTTTTCGTTTATATTTTAAAAATTTATTTTCATCCGTGCAGGAAGTAATTAAAATTTAATCAGTTTTAACCAAATTTTACTAAGTTACTAGTAAATATAACCGAGATACAGCAAGCGCACTCGTTTCATAGATATATGTAGTAAAATTTACTAAGTCATTTTTCTCCCTGTGGGCCTTATAAGGGAGTGTATTACACGTCATAGAAACGCCAGATCAATTTTTACTAATTATAATTAGATGTTTATTTTTTCTCAATTCTTACTTGATGTGGTTTGTTTCAGGTATATGATAAAGTATAGAGTGAATATAGTTGCAAAATCCTTTGCCGTAACTGTCGTAACCAAAAAGGAGTTTTTTTGAGTTTGTCGAGTTCATTGGAAAGTTTGTTGGTGTTGTGGTCTATTCATTAAGTTGGCTTTTAATGTACCTATGGAAAAATGGTTAATTTGATGATGGTTGATGAAGTTTACGATTAGGTAATAACTAGATGAATCATCCCAATTTGTCATGTGTAAGGCCTGAAGAAGCACAATTGTCGGTGCTTATACACTCCTATATATTACTGTCGCAAGCATCAGAAAGGTCAGGAAGACGCGCGCTAAAATCAAGCAGCCCCTCGTTACGAACTGGCCAACGCGTAATTAACTCCAGCGAGACCCTTTGCGGCATTTTCACCGCGAGCCACACGTGAAACGGTACCGTAAATCAGCCACGTTCCACATCTTCCTACGCTTATTACATGCAAATTGTTTAAGTCATTTTTATCTAGACCATCTCGGCCCTTCTCCGATGGGAACAAACAAAAAGAAAACCTCGGATGTAATTAAAAAAAATGAACAAATAATTTTTCGTCGTCCTGACAAAAGTACCTTTGAAATCAACGCTGTCAAACAAGGTGGCCGAGGAAATTTGATTGTATGTTTTTGTGTCAGCATTAGCATTTAAAAGAATTTCGAATGAGGTGACATATTCGGAGGGCGTTGTTCAAAACAAAAAACAATGATGACAAAAGTGAAAAAAAAACTCACGGATTTAAGATGGTAGTAATAAATATTTAATTCGAATCAAAACATAATCATAATGTACCAAGAAATCTTATCAATTCATATCAATGTTATTTATTTATATGTATATTTATAGAACTGTGAAAACTTAGACTGTGATACTAGAACATGATTCCGAATGTGTTTTTATCATATTGTTTTAATAAATTAAAAAAAAAAATAAATTTTAATTACGACAAATGATAAAAACAATTAAAATAATTGTCTATGTTGTACTTGGTGGAAACTGGTTGGAAATTTGGTTGTGTGTTTTCGTGTCAAGATTAGCATTTAAAAGAATTTTGAGTGAGGAGGCATATTCGGCGGTTCAATCGCTTACAAAACGTATGGATTTGTGTCAATGAACGGCCTATAATTATTTATATTTCGCGACGGAATATTAATGACCTTGTTGGTAAGCTATAACAAAACGAAAACACTCTGGGGCTATTGTGAGTCGTAATTAAATTAATAAGTAATGATTTGTGAAATTGACGGTATACATTATTTATAACTTGCACTTTCTTCTTTCAACTTTAGAATTCAGTCGATGCAAATGTTCCAGAATTTTATTTTTGTTACAAATTTTAATAATATAATGAGTCGATGCAAAGTTGATGATAATTTGTTCAAGTGTCTAAAGGTTGTGTTTCTCATCAAAAAATGATTTATTGTAATTTTAAATAGTTTCCTTTCTCTGCAGGAATAGACGAAACAAAAAATCTCATTACGAAATCATTAGAACATTAACTCTGTTTATGTTTTCTTATAAATTAAACAATCTCGAAGCGTTTCAAAGTTCAACATTGATTGTAACGAAAAATGTTTTTTTTTTTTTCAGGTGGATCATTTTGGGATGTGGAAATTATATATCAATGAATTTGATTTGGGACATCAACCCATATGAGGAAAAATGAACCAACAACGAGAAATCAACGAAAAGCGAATATATAACATTGTTAACAGCTATACAACAACCCGAATGAAATTCTAAAGTATTTGCGAAATCTTGGTCACTACATAAACATGCAGTATATCATACAAAAGCGAAATAAAAAAATTTGGACATTGAGAGGATGTCTAAGACGTGTGCGACCTACATTACCGACATTGGTGTAAAATTGTTGTTTTTGTTATTTTTCAATAAGATTAAACACGAGTTGTTTACTAATTTTTATATCAGACGATTCTCTCATTTTTATAGATTATTTACAAACTTAAAATGCAACAATTGATTGTAAAATGCGATCATATTTAGTGACCGCGTTTTTGAGGTGGGCTTCGCAGATGCCGAATTTACAAAAAAAACGCGGTCACTACTTGTGATCGCATTTCACAATCAATTGTCTTGGTATTTGTTCCAAAATACTCGTAAATGATCAAAGATTTGTCTGATTATGAATGTTGTCAATATTTCTACCATTTTTTTGGCGAAATTCACCAAACATTGGTTTTCTCGCCAAAAACAGGATTTGAACTTCGCCATCGGCTTAGACATCCTCTTAACTGGTTTTTCCTCAGAGCTACATATATACCTGTGAAATGTAGACTAAAATATATTTTGTATATATAAAATTTATAAAAAGCGGCAATAAGGACTATAGTTGGAACTATATTTTGTTGTTTATATTTTCGTCCATGAGGGAGGGTGGAAACAAGTCATTATTTTGACTGATTCACAAATTCTCTCTAATAAGAACTGAAATTCTACAGGAGTCAGAGTTTACTGTACCAAAATCTAACGATGACTTAAAAAAGTTGTTTTTCGTCATTACAGATATCGGTTCGTCAATTTCGTCTTTCTGGTGATTGGTTGCTGTTGCATCTATTCTCTTTTGAACGTTACGTCCATAGTGATAAAGCAGGGGCTGAATTACGTGATCCACAAGTTGCATTTGGCGAAGGAGAAGTCGGTGCCAAATTTGATGGAGCGTAAACCGTCGATTTCAAGCATCTACAGGCGCAAATCCAGACGTACCAGCCGGTACTCCATCAGGCCTGAACAGGACGAAGGCACGGGTTCAGAATCGCGACGCATGTCCGGAGAACTGATCTCAATGAAGGATTTCTTGAATGCGAACAAAGTGACGCTGGCTGTGATGCAAAAGCAGCTGTACGAGACCGCCCAGATGACCCGCAACAGTCAGCCCATCCACAATCACTCGGTCTTCAAATCGTCGAACGCCGTTGGGCCTTTAGCCATCGCTAGTGAGAAGTTGGAAAGTTCCAGTAGATAACTGAAGGCGGTTTGGAAGTGCAAGTTTTAAATATCGTGTCATCATTGTGGTGTTCCAAAACAGCTGCGCATATATTTTTCTATGTCTCGTAAATAACTTGTTGAACTTTATAGAAAATTAACAAACAAAAACAGAGGTAACTTGTATATAATGTAATCGTAGTTGATGATGTTCGAAACAAATATTATAACCAGAGACAATTCACCGATTGAAATTTGTCGTGGTTTAATAAGTGTAAAAAATTACATGTTTACAGTTGTGTCTTATATTATAGTATCTTCAGATGTAAAACAAGAAAATAAATATCAATTTTTTTTTTTCAATTATGAAAACAATGTCTCACACAATTTTCATATCTTAGCATTATCTTTACATACGTAACTTGTTTTATAATCTTAGTTAAAAACAATTATCAATTTCATATATCAATCCAGAATAATTCTCAACGTTTGTCTAATAAACGTATTGTTTTGCCAGTGCCCGCAAAAATTTTGCCTTTCGCGTGTTGGCTGCTTCTCTTTGAATTTCTTCATTGTTGTTACTGTTCAGTTCAAGTAGTCCGATTATTTTGATCTGCAAAAAGAACAACATGTGTAATTAAACAATTTTCTATTTAGACAAATTTTAATTTCATTATTGCTTTCCCAGGATCTTCCCCCTCCTCCGAGCTGTTTGCTTCCGACATGACCCGAGGGACCTCGGGTGGAGCCGAGTGCCTCCGGAATGACCCGAGAGCCGTCGGGAGAAGCCGAGCGTATCCGATCTATCAATCGCTAGAGAAAAGGGAGGGGGGAGAAGCTCCTTTAGATAAACATTACAATTATACTAATATACATAAATATTATTATTATATATAATTAATATTGATAATTAATGTTAATATAATAAATCTTAATATTTATAAATATTTTTTAAAATCCCCCCCCCCAAAAGGTCACAACTGCTTGCAGTTATAACATGCAATTTTTTTTATACTGGAAAGCGACAATTATGTTTAAAATAAATAAATTCATACAGCTAGCTGTTTTCTGTGGTGTTCGCCACGTTTCGTGTGTATGTAAATGAGATACTCCAGCAGAGTGGTGTCCCAGATACAATAATAATAAGCGTCCATAGCGTCCGCCGAGGCGTAGCCTTTCTGATCGCTGTTGACCATTTTGAAGGCCAACGCGTAATCAATTTCGTCCAAAAATTGACACAAAACTGCAGCTTGCGTGTAACACTGTAAGTGCGCGCAGCATTTGATCATTCTCCTCCACACCATGTCGTCAATTTGAGCCTTTGGAACCGGCTCACTGAACAAATCACTTGCCAACATTATCGCTACGAGATAATATTTCATAGCACTCTCGTAGTGTCCTAAAACTGTTTTACAAATTGTTACAAACACATAAGTTAAGCTCAACATGAGAAAAATTTAGACAAAGTTAAGAAACAAAAACAAAAGATTAAATACCAAAATTGAGATCTGCCATCAATCTAAGCCACTGAACATTGTCCGGATGATACTTCAAAGCTTGCGTCAACATTTGAAATAAGAATTCACTTATCATTCTGATATTGTATGAATTAGAGCTGAAAATGAACATAAGAAATTAATCATTTTTCCAATTTAATTCTGAAACAAATTTAAAAAATCAATGACAAAGAAACAATAATTTTAAATTTCTCATGATTAAACATTTTGAGTTTCAAGCCTGTAGATACAATTTTGAAACACACAAATATTTTTCTTATAATTGACAGAAATAAGGGTTGAAATTATATCTTGAAATGTTGATACATAGAGTCATCTGTTTGTGTTTCTGAATGACAAAACTTTTTTACACACTTTGGTATAGTCAACGGCCAAAAACTAAGATGCTGCGTGTACAATTCCTGATTCGGTTCGTCTCTTAAAACATTATGAAGCCGAGCGAACAAGGATATCGCTGCGGTGAGCGCTGTTGGTTCTCGTAACCTGTTCAAAGTTCCCACAATACCAGGCAACGGATCTCGAGACGAATTTGCTGTACCACCGGTACTGTTCCGTTTTTGAGAAGTATCTCTATTTGATCCAAAAGCTGTCAACACTGAAAAAAATCAACCAAATCAATAGATTAGAAATTAAAATTTTTAAGTTTTGTCATGACTGTGACAATTGTAAAATTAGACTTACCCAAATCCCAAGCTTCTCTAGGAAAGAATTTACGAAATCCTTTATACTTGATGTCCTGACAAACGTTACTGATCGCAGCAGCAAATTCTAAGTAAGTCCACCGTTTGTCCGCGTTCATCAGATATTCCCATTCGCACATGTTGAGTAGAAAAACTGTGCAATATTCAATGATTTCTTGCCTAGGAATGACTTGATCCGTTGAATTCAAAGCTGCCAAGCACTGTTTGCACCTGTCGACCATATCTTGCGTATTGACTAGAAAAAAATTCATTTAAAATTAATTATTATTTTGAACAGACGCAGCGCTCAAACATTCAACTGATATCAAATTCGATATATGACTTTGACATCTTTCATTTATCTTGTACTTACATATCCTACATACATCTCTCGCAGGCCAAGAATACAAACAGTGCCAGATCTCAATCAAGAGGGTTTCCCAGCTTACCAATTTGCTAAGTTTGTTATGCCTCGACTGTGCGTTGCTTTGTATCTGTTCTTCGAGCACTTTTAGCAAATGTTTTGCACTGACAAAGTCCCTGGACTTGGAGAGCTCGCGACTTTTGGCAAGGAGTACCCAGTAATAATCGTGCATGACTCCACGAGGATAAGATATAAGCACACTTTGGAAAGGAATTGGGAGTTCCCAATTGTTATTAATTCTCGACATCGATCGGCCAGGGTTCAGACCATCCAAACTTACAATTATTTCTTTGATCTCCACAGGATCATATGAGAGCGTCAACCGCTGTTCCAACTCGAAAATTGCTATCGTTTGAGTTGCTGCAAAACGCAAATATAACATTGAAGATAATTTTGTAAGAGTTATAATTACATTTATGATTACAGTGAGATAATTGTAATTTTATATATTTAACGTACGAGTGTAAGTAACGCCAGAAGATCCCCAGTCATTGCTGATCAATAACGGAGGAATGTCAAGATCTTCAGGTTGGGATTCTTTTTCAATCTCACGCAGCTCTTCTGGTGAAAAAAGTCTGACATATTTTGGATCACTTAAAATTCGAGAAGCCAAATTTTCAATGTTTTCAGTCAAAACTAAATACAACAAATATCGAGACAGCCTTCGTTTGTCACTTTCTTCCACTTTGTCCAAAATATTGTTAATAGCCTGAAAAATACGAATCGTTTTAATTCTTTCATTTTATCCTTACTAACATATAAAAAAAACAAATATGATAATTTAAACAGAACATTGCGAACAATGACTATACAATGTATATGAGTAAGACAATATATATAACCTTTTAATGAAGTAAAAAAACTATATAGATACTATGTATAAAAACTATCCATAAAAAAAGGTTTGTATCACTCAAATGTATCAATACAAAAGAGATAACAAACTTGACTGTAAAAACTTGTTTGACTTCTTGTATGAAAATATTGATTAGGGTTTTTTAAATAATTTATAGATCATAGTTTTTTGATATAAAATTGTTGTGTTAAGCAGTTACCCAAAATAACGTGTCCAGTCCTTTGGCTCCAGCAGCTTGAATTTCCCTGGCATAATCTCCCAAGACTACGTGATTACCCAGTACTTTTCGAACGAGATTCAAACATTGTATTTGTAACAATAGATCACCGGAAACTATAATTTTTCGATTAACTAATCCACCTTGGATGTCAAGTTCTAGATTGTCACGATAAACAAGTGGAATTTCTTTCAATATATTGTCCTCTTGCAAAATTGGAACTATATTCTGAAAAAAAAAAAGCAAACAAAGCAAATTAATTATTAAGGTTTGACAAATTCAAAAAATCCAGTAACTCTCAAGACATACAAAAATATCTCTATTTTAAATATGGTATTTTCGTTATTTTGTTAAAAAACAAATTTTCATTTTATTTTTGTTACGTTTTCAAAACTTGAACTTGTTACATCAAAAAATGATTGTTTTAACAAGTCTGAAAATGTTAGTGTCTTTTAATTTTTGCACTAACTATATTAGTACTTTCAACGTACATTATATTGATCTTTTATAGAAACCAACAACTGTAGGGTCAAATTCGGCTCCTTTCCTTCAACAGGGAGATTACAAGCTAAACAAGCACCCTCCAACGTGTCCTTTTGAATTTTACAATAAATCATTTCGGTGGCCTTTAATTTTTCAAAATATTCTCTCGCTTCACTTAGATGTTGTTTGGCAGTTGAGTATTCTTCTCTCAGAATGTAAAAGGTCGCTAAATCAAAATGAATCTGTAAGAACGAAAATTTTGTTTCATTATTAAATTAATTTAGGATGCAGAAGGAATTATATAACAAATGATTACCTGACACCTAAACTCCTCGATACTTATACTCGTTAAATTGTCCCAATTTTGTTCGATATCTGTACTGTCCTCTGTCAACATTCTTAACGTATTAAACGAAATAACTTTCGGGCTAAAGTTTTCCATTTTTAAGGCGGCATTGAGTACGTTTATACTGTTTGTTGCAGTAGATTCCAACTTTCTTACAATTTCTTCCACCATCACAGGTGAGATGTAGGATCCCTCTTGAAGTCCTGGTCTGCAATTGTTTCTAATTTATTGATTTATTTGTCATAGTTCAAACAGAAACTCAACTAAATGTAAAGCCAGAAAAGTAATTAATGGTAAAAAATAAAGAATATGTAATTCCGGCAAATAATAAGTGATTGGATGTACAATTTTGAACTTAATTTTAACATTAAAATCAACACCAATATCAACAAAACTTGAATATTAATAGTTTTGAATAC
Source organism: Trissolcus basalis (assembly GCA_025266255.1). NCBI lineage: Eukaryota > Metazoa > Arthropoda > Insecta > Hymenoptera > Scelionidae > Trissolcus > Trissolcus basalis. The sequence goes on along the minus strand of JAAMPD010001468.1, from coordinate 10,464 downwards.
ATTTCTGTATCTTCAAATCACATTTTTGTTAACACGAATGAAACAATTCGAAACATAAACGAAATCTTACATATGAAGAAACTGCGGTTTGGTTTGTTTATTATTCAGAGCTTTATAAACAATAGCTCGAATGTGCCATCTGTGATAAAGAACAACCGTGAAAAGCAGTTGCTCAGAAAGCAATGACAAATTGTACTCAGGAACATTTGGAATTTCCACGACACTGTCGCCGGTTATAAAAAACAGGTCCTGCAACAAGTTGATCTGTATTGGCAGTGGCAACTTTTTCTCCAGGATGGTCAGGTCCCATTTCAAATAGGCCGCAACTTTCAACGCGAGGATTTTTATTGCAAGACTTTTGTGGGACAATTTATTTGCAGCCGTTGGTTTCACGTCGTTGCTGTCATTGTCTAGAATTTTCACTTCTTCCTTGGGATCTGCATTGATTGTTATGAATTTAATAATCAAATCCGTGCCTGTAGGGTCTGACAAAAAAAAACAAAATTGTTTGTTCAAAATGTTTCATTGACGAAATTCGAATTCTTAGCCAAATTTTTTGTTTTTAATTTTACCTGGTGTTGTTTTTGATAGATGTTTTTCTAGAAGCAAAGGGTTCAGCAGAAATTCAAACCACAGAATTGTGTCTGGCGATATAGGCACCGTGCCAGGTCGTAACAAATCAACGTCCATCTTCAATTTTATTCCCAACTAATTATTTCCTGATTTGGAATGTAATTCAACATTATACAATTACAACAACAACAATAAAATCGCAACTTTTGTAATGTAAATACAGCAGTTGGTTTTGAGGTTATGTTTAGGTTGTGTCGCAGTGCCACCTACAGTACTGATTGTCAACTACGAAGCACTAGACAGAAAAAGAAGGTTAGGTTTTGTTACAGCTGCACGTGTGTTTACGCGCACGTTTTCTCTGTTAGGTTGAGTAGCAAATTTTGAAATTGGTGAAAAATAATTGTCAGCGAGGAAAATTGTTGAAATAATTGACTCGGATTGAGCCATTGACAACTAAAATGTTACGAGAAAACTTGGTCGCCTTGTGCCAAAGGCATGAAAAATACAAAAAGGTGTTTTCTTTGTATATTCACAAGAAGGTAAACAAATCAACAAATTATTATTGATATTGTAAATCTTTTTTTTTACTCCGTTTATTTTATTAATTTGATGAAATTTATTTTTTAGGATATCAATGACAAGGAGAGAGACAAGATTTTTTCACTTTTGAATGATTTGTTATTGGAAGCCTCAAGCGTGCAGGATGTCGCCGAATGTTTTGCGCAATATTTACCTCTTCTGCTGTGTAAATTACTGAATTTTTGTGACGAATCGTTTGCACAGAATCAAGAACTGAAACAATTGCATAGATTTTATTGTGTCATTCTGGGAAACCTTGTTCAAGTGAATGATAATGTCAAAAGGTACATTAATCACGTGTCTTTTAAATTTTTTAATGTTTGTTTACAAATCTTCTCGTGTACACTGGAAAAAAATATAATTTTTTTAAACGGTTCAATCAATCAAAAATAAACAATAATTTTGTACACGAGACTGAAGAAAAGCAACAGAACAATTAAGAAAATTTGATTTTGTTAATCAACGAAATAACAGAAGTACAAAGGTAATAACAACATGAAATATTTTATCTTTAATTTTCTAAACCTAATTTTTCATGTTGTTATTATTATGGTATTTTTGTTATTTTGTTACTAAACATTTGTTTGAAAACAAATTTTCATGTCATTTTGTTACGTTTTAATGAACAAAAATGCTGTACTAATATCATGAAAATGGTTTTTGTTTATTAAAAAGTAACATGAAATTTTTTGTTGTTGATCGTCAAAATACAGAAATACTTTTCATGTTATTTTGTTAATGAGCATAAACAAATTGTCATTAGATTCTTGTTGGTTTTGTAATAAACAGAAACAAATTTTTGTAATAATTTTATCACTATTTGATATCGAAATTAGTTTATTTTTGTTGCTTTTTTATCATTCTTGTATACCAAATTGCTGTTTATTTTTATTATTACATGAAAAGTATTTTTGGTTAATTTTTAATGAACAAAAACAACAACAATTTGCCCGTGTTTAATTAATTAATTTAATTGATTTCAGTTTTGTAATTAAGTATTTTGATCAAAATCCTGCTCCATTCGAATCAGTGGATGACGGAGAGTCCAAACCGAAGAAAAGAAAAGTTGAGTTTCATGCCAAATCAAAAGCAGTGACAGATCATGAAATTGTTGTTTCTACTTATCAGTTATTGAAAGCTATGCCAAAGCACTTCAGAAACAAATGGAATTGGAGCAATTTTTATAAATATTTGGTTATTGATAACGACGAAACGAAATGGTAAATCATTTTATTCACAATTTTATTTTTGAAATATCTTATGACAACAATATATTTGATAACTTTTTATCATTTAATATAAACGATTTTCCATCTACTTTCAGGGTAGCACTGAAGACAATCAAAATCGTTTTTAACATGTCACAGTTGCTATTTACCGAGTACGCTTCAAGTCTGATAAAAAATCATGAAAGATTTTATACAACTGAGGAGTGTGAGAGAAAAGGATACATTTTTTGCACGTCCGAAACAGTCTCAACAAAAAACTGCGAGGAGATGGATTCTATTATTCAGCATAACAATCTCCCTATTGTAAATGTAGCTGGAGTTCCGCTCCTTGTGAAAAACAGCAATCGACAAACATCAAGTCGAATTTGGTAGCTGTTCCTTCGTTACAAACAAACTTGCGTAATTTAGCAATTGGTGTTTGTACTGGAAAATGCGTTTGTTTACAAGGTATTTAGTTATACATTTGATTTCAAATTCATTATAATTATTATTATATATAAAAATCCCAAATGCAACATAAAATATTTTAAAATTTGTTTTCATAAATCCTATCTCAAATATCAACTTCTTAATGTTGGTAAAAATTGCATTTATACAAACAGAAGATAATTTTATTTGTTTCATCCAAACAATCTCGATTAGAATTAATTTAAAATAAAAGGTGTGTATTTTTTCAGGTCCTGTAGGATGTGGGAAAACAGCAATAGTGGAACACTTAGCCAAACTGACCCACCACGAGTGTCCCACCGATTTTATCAGAGTTCAGTTGGGTGATCAGACTGATTCGAAAATGTTACTGGGAATGTACGTCTGTACTGACATCCCTGGCGAATTCGTCTGGCAACCCGGTGTGCTGACTCAAGCAGTGACCCAGGGCAAATGGTTACTGCTAGAGGACATCGATTGTGCCCCACTGGATGTGGCCAGTGTCCTCAGCAATTTGCTAGAAACCGGAACTCTTTGTGTGCCAGGTCACCGGGACGCCATCCCTGTAAAAAGTGGTTTCCAACTGTTCGTCACACAGAGACTCGTCTCCTCGGCTAGCGGGTTACGAAGAAAGTCTCCCTCTGGGACGTCAAATTTGCTCGAGAGGTTTTGGCTTTATGTCAATCTGGAACCGTTGTCTAAAGAGGAGCTTGTGACTGTCGTGCAGACGCTTTTCCCAAATCTAACTACTGTTGCTACTAAAATGGTCAATGTATTTTCACTCTGCACCGGCGAGGGAGGAGACAATGATGTACCAAAATCTGGAAGACTGTCCTCTACAAGAGACCTGATCAAGTGGTGTATGAGGAGCAGTGTGGATTTTGATGTTTCGTCTCCGACTATTGCTACCAAGATTTTTCAAAATGCCATTGACATTTTTTGTTCAGCTATTTCCAACCAAGGTTTTTAACAATTTTCATTTCAATTATTCGTGCCCGTCAGTTCAAAAATGGTTCAAGTCCATTTTGTTTGTAAAATTACACTATGAAAAATTAATTGAACTATATTTTTCGAGTTCAGACGTTTATAGTTTGTATAAATGGAAAACTAAAATTGCAGCCATCATAACTACATTCAGTTATAGATAATTTATACATTACTTCCATGTAGAATACATACGAATATATTTTAAACATAGAAAATATTAAAATATATTTTGAAATGTACTGTAAGTCCCATCTTAAACTTTACAAAATTCAATTTAAGCTTAAAACAAAATCAAATATGACAAATGGGCTTGAACCATGACTAAAATCGGTTGATCATTTTACGATGTTCTTTATGACTTATTCTTTTACTTGAAATTGCAGTTTGTAATAAGAAGGAGAAAAATAATTGTACATTTTCTTTACAGACGAAAGACTGAAATTGTCCATAGCAATAGGCCACACCCTCGGCCAAACGACCTCAACAGCCGAGTACTTCGGCAAGAATTACAAGCCAGCAGTTGTGAACACTTCCCCGGACCACTTCTCAATCGGTCGAACCTCGTTGAAACGCAAGGACCAACTATACACGAGCCAAACCAATCGCAAAAGGGCCAAATTCTCCTACACCCGACCGTCCGCCTGTCTGCTCGAGCGTGTGGCGACCTGCATCGCCCAGAGGGAGCCCGTCCTGCTGGTCGGCGAGACTGGAACGGGCAAGACAAGTTCTGTGCAGTACCTCGCGCAGAAACTGGGCCACAAGCTCGTCGTCCTCAACATGAACCAGCAGAGCGAGAGTGCCGACCTCCTCGGCGGCTACAAACCTATAGACTTAAAATTCTACCTCACACCAATTCGCGAGGAGTACGAAATTCTATTCCGCAGTTACTTCTCTCTGGAACCAAACAAAAAGTTTCTCAGTCGCCTGGCCAAACTCTACGAGGAAGGCAGATGGAAGATGCTCGTCCAGCTGATGTCCCTGAGCTCGTTGAAAGCCGTGCAAACTTTAGAATCCAAGCTGAAGAAGCACACCCCCTCCACGGACCCTGAGAAAAAGAAAACCGACCTCAAGTGGCTGAACAAGTGGCGAACCCTGGCGGCAAAGTTGGACAAACTCGTGAACCAAGTCAAGGTGGACAATTCCCTGGCCTTTACTTTCGTAGAGGGCAGCTTGGTCAGGGCCCTGAAGGAGGGCCACTGGGTCCTCCTGGACGAGATCAACCTCGCCAACGCCGAGACTCTGGAGTGTCTCTCGGGCCTGCTGGAGGGCGCCTCTGGCTCGCTGTCCTTGCTCGAACGAGGCGACAAGGACCTGATCAAGCGCCACCCAGATTTTATAATATTCGCCTGCATGAACCCGGCCACGGACGTGGGGAAAAAGGAACTGCCAGTCGGTCTTCGGAACCGCTTCACAGAGTTCTTCGTCGACGAGCTGACCGAACACTCGGACCTTCAGTCGCTTATCGCAACGTACCTGGAGGACCTCAACCTGCCAGCTGCGAAACTCGAGGCGATCGTCAAGCTGTACCTGAACATTCGCCGGGAATCGATGCAAACACTCTGTGACGGGATTGGCCACAAACCGCACTTCAGTCTGCGTACCCTCTGTCGTGCCTTGAACGCCGCAGTGACCAACCCCTGTGGCAGCGTACTCCGGTCCCTCTACGAGGGATTCTGTCTGAGTTTCCTCACTCAGCTCGACGAAAAGTCGTACCCCATCGTGAAGGATCTGATCACCAAAGCCATCCTCAGGGACAACAAGACCACCAAGTCCGTCCTGGGGACACCGATCTTAAAACCCCCCGGCGACTGTATCAACTTCGAGGGCTACTGGATCGTCCAGGGCGAATTGGAGCCGTCCCCGCCAGACAACTACATCCTCACACCGATGGTTCGACGAAATTTAAAAGACCTGGCTCGAATTGTCTCCATTGGGAGCATGCCAGTTTTGTTGCAGGGCGATACCTCAGTTGGCAAGACGAGTCTGATCACGTTCCTGGCGAAGTCCTCCGGCCACACCTGCCTGAGGATCAACAACCACGAGCACACAGATTTGCAAGAGTACGTTGGCAGTTACGTGGCCGACACAACGGGGAAGCTTGTTTTCAAAGAGGGGATCCTCGTGGAGGCCATGAGGAAGGGCCACTGGATCATCCTGGACGAACTGAATCTGGCGCCGAGCGACGTCCTCGAGGCGCTGAACCGAGTGCTCGACGACAACCACGAGCTGTTCATCGCGGAGACCCAGACGGTCGTCAAAGCGCACAAGAATTTCATGCTGTTCGCCACGCAGAATCCCCCGGGTTTGTATGGCGGCCGCAAGGTCCTCTCCAGGGCGTTCAGAAACCGCTTCGTCGAGCTGCACTTCGACGAGATTCCTGCGGAGGAGCTGCAGGTGATTCTCCACGAGAGGTGCAAGATGCCGGATTCGTACTGCAGGCAGATCATCAGTGTCATGAGGGACCTCCAGGTGAAGAGAAAAGTCACCGACGCGTTTGCCGGCAAGAAGGGTTTCATTACTCTGAGGGACCTGTTCAGGTGGGGCGAGAGGTACCGGTTGGCTCCAGAGGTCGAGGGCAAACTGTACGACTGGAGCCAGCACCTGGCCGACGAGGGCTACCTGGTGCTAACCGCCAAGGTGAGGAGGAACGAAGAGGTCGGCGAGATCCAGGCTGCGATCAGGAAACACCTGAAACGAGACGTCGATCCAAAGAAACTGTTTAATCTCCACGAGACAACGTCGCCTGTTACGAGAGCGATTTTGAAGAAGATCCTCGAGGCTGAGAAGGAAATCGAGGGGTTCAAGCATATTGTCTGGACCTACCAGCTGCGCAGGATGGCAGTCCTGGTGATGAAGTCCTGCCAGTTCAAGGAGCCGGTTTTGCTGGTGGGTGAAACCGGGGGAGGGAAAACGACGGTTTGTCAGTTGGTTTCTGCACTGAATTCCCAGTCGATGCACAGTGTGAATTGTCACATGCATACCGAGTCTTCGGATTTTCTGGGGAACCTCAGACCAGTACGGGATAGACGTGATGGTACGAAGCTGTTCGAGTGGGTCAACGGGCCCCTGATAGAGGCCATGGAAAAGGGAGGCCTCTTCCTGGCCGACGAGATTTCTCTCGCAGACGACAGTGTTTTGGAGAGACTCAACTCCCTCCTGGAGCCGGAACGGACGTTGCTCCTGACGGAACGTGGATTCGACGGCGTGGACTCGACAAGTACGAAGGATGTGATTGAAGCTGATGGAAAATTCTTCTTCATTGGTACCATGAACCCCGGAGGCGACTTTGGTAAAAAGGAACTCTCCCCTGCTCTGAGGAACAGGTTCACTGAGATCTGGTGCGCCAGTTGTACCGAAAGGGAGGACCTCCAGGCCATCGCTGAGCATAATCTAAACCTTCCTGACGGGCTCAAGAAGGTGCTGGCGCAAAAGTTGTTGGACTTCGTCGAGTGGTTGGGGAACACCGAGCTGGGGAGGAAGTTTGTTGTGAGCATCAGAGACGTGCTGAGTTGGGTGAACTTCATCAACGTCTGTACGGGGAAAGAGGGGGAGGTGAGGCTGGGTGCCTGCGAGGCGTATCTACATGGGGCTTTTCTGACGTATCTTGACGGACTTGGGTCGGGGTTGACCAGTGCTGAGAGCTCGAAGAAGTTGGACCTTTGGAAGAAGTCGGCAGTTCGAATGTTGGAAGACCAGGTTGAAGAACTGAAGAGGGTTCAACCTGAGGATTTTGGGATGAAGGTTTTGGATTATAGTGGGCTGTTTGGAATCGAGCCGTTTTATATTAAGAGGGGTTTTCATGGGGGTAACGAATCGGAACTGGGGTTTACGTTTGAGGCGAAAACGACGAAGGGGAATATGCTGAAGGTGCTCAGGGCGTTGCAGCTGAGGAAACCGGTTCTTTTGGAAGGGAGTCCAGGGGTTGGGAAGACGAGCCTGGTGTCGGCCATTGCGAAGGCATCGGGGAATAGATTGTTGAGGATTAATTTGAGCGACCAGACCGACATGTCCGACCTGTTTGGCGCTGACCTCCCGGTGGAAAATGGAAAGGCGGGCGAGTTTGCTTGGAGAGATGGACCGTTCCTCAGGGCCCTGCAGGCTGGCGACTGGGTCCTCCTGGACGAACTTAATCTCGCATCCCAGTCGGTACTTGAGGGCCTCAATGCTTGCTTTGATCATCGGGGAGAGATCTATATCCCGGAACTCAACAAGACGTTTGTGGTGAAACCGGGGACCAGGTTCTTCGCTTGCCAGAATCCCCTGAAACAGGGCGGGGGAAGGAGAGGACTTCCGAAATCCTTCCTCAATCGGTTCGCTCAAGTTTTTGTGGACGTTTTGATGGATGAGGATTTGAGGTTTATTATTGGGTCTCAGTTTCCCGAGTTGCCTGGGGACGTTGTTGAGAAGATGATGAATTTCAATACCAAGGTTTGTTTGTTTGTTTGTTTGTTTTTTTTTTTTCAACTGAGTTTAAGAGGGTGTCAAAGTCGATGTGTGATCTACATTACCGACATTGTTACATTTTTATTAATTGATGCATTTTTCTAAAATAAAAACATATATAAGTACGTTGAAGAGTACTCAGACAATTCTTTCATTATTGAAGAACATTTTAAGATGTAAAACGTAAAGATTGATTCTAAAATACAATCGTAATTAATTACCGCGTTTTTCGACAATTCGAACCTACAAAAATCACAGACAAAAAGTGCAACAATGTCGGTAATGTAGATCGACTTTGACATCCTCTCAAGATGTTTCTAATAAAACAAATTCGTTTATGGGAACAAATTTTTTCATTGAAATATATATTTTTGAATTAAACAACTAACTGTTTGAATTATTTTTAAGGTCGCGGAAGAAGCAGGGATTCTTTGGGGCCACAGTGGGTCTCCTTGGGAGATGAACTTGCGGGATGTGACCAGGTGGTGTGAAGTCATGGTGAAGGAATCAAACCAAAGTGGGGGTAACGAGTTCAATCCCGGACAGTTCGTGGAACTGATCTACTCCGACAGAATGCGAACTCGGGACGACAAAGAAAAAGTAAGGGGTATCTTCCGAGAGATATTTGGCGAGGACTGCAAACTTCCACCGAGACAACCGGTGCTGAACGCAACCAAAACAGAATACATCATCGGAGAGACGAGACTGAAGAAGAACAAGCTCACCGGGTCCTGCAGCGACACGTTCCAAGACGAGATCTTACTTCTGCGCGACCAACTTGCGGTTCTTCGCAGCCTGGCCCGTTGCGTTGAGATGAACTGGATGGCCATTCTCTCGGGGGATCTGGCAGCGGAAAGACCAACGTTGTTCGCACCCTGGCCCATCTCTGCGGCCAACCTCTACGGTCCATAACAGTAAACTCTTCGATGGACACGACCGAAATTCTTGGAAGTTTCGAACAAACGGATTACAATCGTCACCTGGAGCAGCTTTTTGAAACCACTCGAGATCATCTGGTCAACGGACTGAGAACCAATCTATCGACCAAAAATTTGAAACAGCTTCAGCATTTCCACAGCAAACTCGAGGAGGAGACGTTCGAGCAGAAGGAAAACGCAACCATGGCCGAGGCGACTGAGCATTTTCTGCAGAAAGCCAACAAGTTGCTGGAACTCGTGCAGACGATGAGGAATTCGAATTTCGAGTTTGAGTTTGAAGACATTTTGGAGAAGCTGAAAATGTTGATCTCCCTGGTGAAGAGGGACGGTTGTTTGAACGCCGGAGGCAAATTCGAATGGGTGGACAGTTTGCTTGTCAAATGCCTCAGGGACGGTTCCTGGTTGTTGATAGACCAGGTGAACCTCTGCAACCCCGCTGTTTTGGACAGACTCAACGGTCTCCTGGAGCCCAACGGTGTTCTCAGCATCGGCGAAAGGGGAGTGGATTCGAACGGTGACGTCATCACCATTAAACCTCACAAGAACTTCCGGCTCTTCCTCACCATGGATCCTAAATATGGCGAGATCTCCCGGGCCATGAGAAATCGAGGGGTGGAGATTTATCTCCTGGCTGATAAGGAGCACAGGATTGCCAACGAACTCGATCTCAGATCGATGCTGTACAATATAAATTTGACTCGAAGAAGCGACCAGGATGTGCTGATGAGGATCCATCGAGAGATCTCCAACCATCCTGCGACTTTGGAGACTTTGACTGTCTCACAAATAATGCACGCTGGGTTCCTGATCGTCCAGCAGATCTCCAGGGGATTCCCGATTCGAGAGGCGTTCCTCTCGGCTTGTAACGATGTGTATTTGAAGGCGAGGTCCATAAGTGACCGAAGTACCAGACAGAGTTTTGTGGAGATGATGAAGGAGGCCATCGAAGAGCAAGTTTCAGACAATGATAGTGTTTGGGACTCTCGATTTGTACCCTATGAGAATGTTACGTTGCGTTTGTCAGAGTTGGACAAAAGTTCGCAAGTGGCGTTGATGAAACAGAGGGGGTTTGTCTTGCAATGGGTCATTGAAACGTACAAAAATGCAGGGAAAAATTCAAGAGTTCGAAGTACAGAATTTTTGAATCAGTTTTTGATTGTCAAGGCGAGATGGAATTCAATGTGGATGAACTGATTTCTTATCTGGTTTTGCAATTTTATGAAACGTCGTCGTTGAACATTGAGATTCAAAGGGAGTGGTTGGATCGGTTGGTACAAGGTTGCAACAAC
>JAAMPD010001467.1:0-23991 GCA_025266255.1 Trissolcus basalis | reverse complement strand
GTATTGCTAATTTATTTTTGTCATAACTGAACAACTACTTATTCATTTAGTAATCTTCAAATTTTATTATACATACATGTTTTGTATAGTGAAAAAATTCAATTACAAAAATGAGTTATAGTCAATTGAAAAGTATGTCATTAAATCATATTATAAACTTGGTAAAAGTATAATTTTGATCAATTTGTAACTTTTTTGTCAGTCACATTCTATCTCGAATTCGTCAAACTGCAAAAATAAGTTGGTTCGCGCCTGATGAAAAGCGTACTATCACGCAAAATTGTAAAACTTCCTCGGTGGCGGTTCGTGGCATTAAATGTATAATAGGTGATAGCCTGGTCACGTGCTCATGAACACTAATTCACAACAAGAGCTCGAACACTGGCGCGCACACGTGACGTTACGCGACGTGCACTCCATTTCGGGTTTTCAACACAGATTATTAGTTTTTCAATTTCAATTTGCACGCGCGTTTTATAGTAAAAGCTCCGACGCATATTGAATCGCCGATGCGCAATTATTTCACTCTCGTGTGCTACGGCCAAATTTCCGCGAGCAAACAAAAATTGCAATTTATACAAATGTAATTTGTATCGGACGGGCGATGAAAAATCTTTGTCGTTCATTTTCACCGAGTGGGGCAATTTTCGCGGTGTATTTTATAAGTAACATGAAATTTCTTTGATTCCTCTGAAGATTATTCCGGTGAATTATAAAACTGTATACATGAGAGAAACCAGGGCACCTACTGTTTGGGTTGTGTATTATAAGATAAATGCTTAAGCATGCTTTACAAATGTACACACAACAGCAATACAATGTATTCCGTGTAAATCAGCTGAATGGTGAAATTTAAGTTTTACCAGAATTACATAAATTATTTATCAGAGGCGGTTCATTTTGTTATCGCATTCGCGCGTAAGTTGCGTTGATGAATAAGTTGTGATATTTCGTCAACGAAGCAGTCCCCCAATTCGTCCTCATCTAAAAGTCTCATAAACGTAAATTTGAAAATTTATTCGTTTAATTAATCGTTGTAGAATTTATCAAGAGTTTCTGTTTGTTTTTATAGTTCTAAAAAAAAAACGTGTTTCTTAATTATCGTTACAAATTCCAGTTTCAGTCGTGAAAGAAACGATATTTTTACTCAAAGCTTTTTGTGTTTTATCTTTTTGAATGAAACGCCAAATATTAAACTGATTACGCTCAGTAAAACATTACTTTCAATAAATGTCGGAACTCATTTCACACCGTAAATCCTTCGTCTTCGGATACTTAATTTGGTTTGAATAGGATCGAATAAAACGGTCTTACCATTGTTCTTTTATTCGCTATAAAAATAAATTTCCATCGCAGTATCGGAAAATGTGTGCTTAAATATTGTGGGAGAAAATCGAGCCCTGTTAGAAATGGTGGTCCGTTCTCTTTTTTAGCCTTTTTTTTAAATAGGCCCATTATTTTGATGCCACACGCGAACGATTGAATAGTCCGAGCGACAGTGGGTTTACGGGGTGTGAGAACGGTGGCGGCTGAGATTGATAAATTATCAGCTTGAAAAATGTAAAACCAATGCGCGCAGTTCTCGTCGTTTCCTCCGTTCTTGCATTTACTTTTTTTAGCTTGTCCGTACCTATTCTGTCGACCATGAATTTTAGCGAATGATTTTTCGGCAAAAGAATGTATGAATTGATCTGTCCGTCGTTGCACCATTTGAAAGTCCATTCTGATTTACGTTCACGCACGTTTCAACGTATACTTTATTCCTCGACCGTATAACTATTTCTTCATACACATTTTCCTCACAAGAAATCAAAGAGAATCGACAATTTTTCGATCCCATACATCACGCAAATTGAATTTATTTTAAAAATCCCTATTTTACCAGAATAAACGACTTTAACAATTCAAATTTTTAATTATCTTTGAATGAATTAAAAATGTATGTGTTTAAATATTTTATGAATATTTTACCACTAGTTCAATGTTAGATTAAATTTTAAATTCAGAGGAACTGCATTTATTTCATATCATATATGGCATAATAAATATTTGTTTGATATTTCCGACAAAGATAGCGCACACTTTTTTTACGTTCAAATAACAATGCGCCATTTTCTTACTATTTTTGAAACCTTTTATCCTAGAGTGAATACCAATTTATCTCCTAACTGTCACTTGTCACCGTTAATCCATTGCAGCTCGCTCTTCACGTGGGTGAAAAGGAAAACAAAATCTGCTCTTTATTCAAAAATTTGTTGCTCGATTTTTAACAATTATACAACTGCAAAGTTATACCGTAAACATAAATTAAAAAACCTGTCTTTCGCTGAAATATATGAATTTCAGCTTTATTTCAAACAATCGAGAAAAAGAGCAAAGTCTTGAAGATCGATCGACATTCTAGGTTGATAAATATCTTTGTGTAAAGAGGCAGGATCTGAATTCAAGGGAACTTGATTTATAAAACTGCACGCTCGGTTACGTGTGGATCGCGCGATAATGGCTATTCGTAATTTGTATAAATTGCCATGGGATTTATGATTGACCATTCATTTGGATCAGACTTTGAATAGACCAAATGAAAAATCGATCCTTCAGAGGTCGTGAGGCCTGTTTTGTTTTGTTTTTTTTTCGAAACAGCTGATGCACACGGGCTGTAATCACGGAGCCAGCGTTGCAACTTTCATTGGCTGCTCAAATGCAATTATGGGACACGACGTGCATTTATTTGCTTAAGAATTTGTTTAACGACGATGGTATACAACGCCGGGGAGAGTTCAGTTGTTGTGTGTGTCACTGAAGGTTGTGTGAATGCAAAGAGAATTTAGGAGCGTTTAATGGAAGATCTACTTCATAATTAAACAAAAGGACTTGAGAGTCCGCGATGCAAAACTTTCCACGAGCAGACGATGGTTATGAAATGTGATGTTTCGTGGAAACTCAAAAATTCTGTCAAACAAAACACTCTGATGAAAGCATCGATTGATCCAAATAAGAGAACGAACTTTGTGGTTCGTAAATATTTTTAGTTTTAGAATTTTGTTCCCGAACTAAAGTTCTTGATCTAAGAACTTTCATTCTTAAAATGAAAATGAGAACTTCTTGAAAGAAAAATATAAATTCTTAAGTTAAGATTATTCTTCTTGACTCAACTAAAATTCACAGTCAAAATAAGTGTTTTAAGTTGAGACAATTTTCGTAAATGTTTTAATAACGTTCAAAGCATCTGAGTATCGTAATTTTTTAGGGCATAATTGATGTAAATATAAATTTCAATTTGTTATCGAATATTGTTATTAAAAAATGATACTATAACAAACCTTTTTCAAACAAAAGAATGTCTTGTTTTAATTCAACGGTGGTTTTTCTTTTATAGAGTATTCTATCAACTTGAAAAGAAATTGCGAAGACTCATCTCGGCGTTCGATTTTTGTTATCCTTATTGTACCGGTGTAGATTTCCATTTTTTAATAGAACGATCAGTATAATCGTGAACGTACTTTAAGTGTACGGCAGTGATTAATCCCGGCTTACATTGCAGGGAATGAATTTCGCGTAATAACAAGGAGTCACAGTATCGCACTCATCTACTAATAACTTTTAGTCGGATCTTCGCGCAAAACGGCGTAATCGATTATTGCGATAAATATTCATCAAGGCGTCAGCGAAATGGCGAGCCGTGGGATCGATTTTCGTCATGGAGCTATCGGTGCAATGTGATTTCATCTGTGTGTATATTCAACGTCAAATAGGCTGTTGCAGCAAAGGCTGCCGCAACTGTCAGTGGTTTCTAATAAACGCGCCATTTAATCATCCGAGACGTGTGGATAAAGTGTCTTCTTTTTCGTCATGTCCAACGGATTACAAATTGCTCTGCGTCTATTAATCGCCGATAAGGGAGTAATCATTCCAACTTGACACACGGCAATTCAATTGATTGATCCGGCGCATTTTTATATCCCGACGGGAGTCAATTGTGTTTGAAAACGATTTCACTTTAATTGACAAGTACCAGCGAGAGTCGATTCGGCTAGGATCGAAAGTGTTACCATTTACCGAGCTTCTTATGCCGTTTAAATATGGGCTCATTTTTGTAACGATCGTCTCACTATGTTGAGTATAAACCTTACATCCTAATGTTCCTAGATACATTTGACTACATTTCTCAATTAAGCTGAAAATCCTCTACAGGTTTTGTAGCGCACAACCGCTGCCTGTAGAATTAAAGGGTACAAAAGTGAAACGATTTATAACTGTAGATCCTCCACCAATTAACCAATTTAGAAATTAAATTTTCATGTTTGATCGTTTTATTTCTTTTCCCACGTTCATCGTAAATTTGCGCTCTCCTTTTTGAATCAGATCCGAAAAAAGCGAATTTCCATCTAATTGTATTACACCTCATCAGATGTTAATGGGATTGGTTTTTGTCATAATGTTTGAGTTGAAGTTCGTTTCGTTCACGCAGACTGTCTTAGGTCCGACGAAATATTCATTCCAACTACTGGAAACTTTGCTACAATTATCTCACGTTCTCTTTTTCTACTCTTTTGAATGGGACTCTTCTTACTCTATTGAACTGGGTGATTTATCGAAGAATTGAAAACTGATTTAATTGTAGTCGTCGATTTATCATGCATATAAAATCTTACCCATTCTTGTTGAACTCGGCAGGTAAAGTTGCGACCAACTTCTGTACGAGCATTGCTTTTGATGAATTTAGATAGCACACTGTCTTCGACTTTCTCCATTAACTTTTACAATTGCTACTGGATTATTTATGTTATATCAAATTGATCATATTTCCTTTGTTAATCGGGTTGCTCTTTTCTTGAACAAATTTTTCATAAACTATTTTAATCAAAACTTTTACAAAAATTATTCCTTCAGCACATATAGAAAAATATATAAATTATATAAACAATTTATATGTCTTATTTAAAACTTTTAAATTAAAAGACAACATTTATTGCATTAAACTCTTGCTCATTAAAGTATATGCATGGTTTGAATGGATTCATGCACACTTTGCACGAGTTATGAATTTTGACTATAAAAAACAGTCTGGTAACAAAATTCCTCTAGATATAACAAAAGAGTATTATTCTTGTGCAAGTTAGAACAACAACATTCATTCTCGTAGTGCAAACCTGTGATGAAGCGGACATTTTGAAATTGCACTCATGGGGAATTTTGTATCCGTGTAATATCTCCGTGCTACACGAACATGTAAATGTTACTCGTACAATTTTGAATCTTCCATAAACATAACGTTACTTTTCACATAAATTTATTTATGATTTAATTTCATATTCATTAGTTAATTTTATCGTAAAATTTTTTTTCAGTCAAATCGCGCCTCTGATTAGGACAAAAAATATTCAAATCGTAGTTTAGGACATTTTGGTATAAAAAAAGTTACAGCTTTTCATTGTGATTTTTTTCCATACAATTTAACTTGGCTGGATAAAAATGGAATTGGAAGACCTATATTTACCACGTTTTACTATTGGTGCTTTTACTTTTTGTTCCGACTATATCTGACTATACGTTGAGCTACATCACACGATTTTTATGGGCACAGACTCTCTGTTTAGTGTTGAGAGTACTTTTTCCATCAGAAAACCTTGCTCTATGTTTGGAATTTTTAATTAAAACCTTTTATTTAAAAATATTATCTGTCAATCATCGAAATCCAAGTTACAATGCAACTTAATTGAATTCAAAATCGATTTCGCAATTGTTGTCGTAGCGACCGGGATGCGATTGCCATCTCAAAAATTAATTAAAATAAACAAACGAAATTTTAATGAATTCGGAAATTGTTACCTCGAATGTGCTGGACAGTATCACTGGTTTCGGCAAATATTAGAAAGAGAAGCAGTTATCAAATGCGTGTATATGAAAAAAAGTAGCTGCTAAATAATAACTCTTGTTCATTTAAATTCAAATATATATACACGATATAAATTGTCTCAACAACGTGATTAGGTTAGCTGCGTGCGCAATGGGAATCGTGCGTGTAACTTTTGTTCTTATCCGGAACATTCTCTCTGAAAATTATCCCATAAAATATAATTTATGAAATCCAAAGTCGAGCTGGAAATATCTCCTTAAGAACATAACTCCATCGAATAATAAGCTGAAAGTTGTTAAATCAACGTCTTATTAAAAAGTTGAAGAATTGCGATAAGATATGGCTCGTTTTCGTTGCAGAATTGTAATAGCGATGGCGCATTACATTATCTCCGTCGAGCCGGCTGACTCAAATGGAGAGTGAGAAGAGCTTAAAGGGTGACATCTGGAAATGACGCGTTGTCAATGTGTGGGGGTTTGAAATGGGGCGAACGCACTGGCAGGCAAACGGCACTCAGACGACTCACTCCTCTCGCCCCTCGCTTGACGTCCGAACATTCGTACATACGTACCAGTGCAGCGCCATCCGTGACCACCTTCCGCCCGACTACAATCCGTTTTCAATACCGTGGAACCTGGCTTGTCGCATGATTTATGTGAGAATAATTTCGCTTCTAGCGGTCTAGATAACTGGCGGCGATTGCTGTTAATAATTGATTCGCGACTGTATGTGTCACGGTTTGTTTATACAAACGTATTAGTACTTGAAATTACGACGGACATCTACTTTTGCATAAACAGAATTTATAGTTTGATGACGCATTGCCGTGGCTTTCGATAATTCCACGTCAGTCGTAACTTCACCGATTAATCGCTGTTGCAAACTTATGTCTTTGTGTAATGGATGACACAACCGCAAAGATTAATAATTTGTATCTGATTTACTGCTGTGCTTGTTCATTCCGCGACATATTTTTGTCTTTCATAAAAGTGCAACATCATTCATCATGCATGCGTTACTGAAAATACGCTCCAAAAATATATATTTGCCACAATTCACAAATTATTATTATTGTTCTTTTTTTTAACAAAATTAGAAATACACCATTTTTCACTATTTGATTGGATGTACAGATAAATGTGTCAAAAAAAATTATTTTTCTCATTTATTTTAACTGTAATCAAAACTGTATCGCGAGATATATATCTGAATGTATCTAAAACATGAAGATTATGTGTTTTGCTTATTCAAATTGTGTTAATAAGGTTAGTGAAAAATCGGTCTATCAGTAATATGATTACTCCTTTGAATGGAAAAAAGTAAATAAAAGAGAACATGAAATTGCGTTGGGCAGAGAGTTTACGGCTGGAGTTCAAAATGTGTTAGCATTAATATTTTACTCGAGCCGCTCTTACAAATGATGTTTCTGCAGTTCCGTCTCAATTATTCGTTAGCATCTTTTATCTGTTTGATTGCAGTGGCTATTCCATCGAATGTATCCCGAGCAACGATTTTCATTCAATCAGAGATACTCTCGATAGCAACAAATTGACAAACAGAAAAAATTGAGATTTTAAAGTATAAAAACTCTCGATTGCAACTGGCTTTTTTTGATGAATTGCGATTTAATCAAACTTCGCAATCAAATTTCAATATCATCCGTACTGCAATAAGTACTTGTCGTTTGATCTTTCCATAAGCTTATTACCCATTTCGCTTTGAATACAAACGGTTGATGGTAGCACACTGAAACACGTAATTAAACTTATATCTCGCGCGAACTGAGTACCTTCAAACTACTTATTGCAGCCTTATGCAACAAAGTCTTCCAAAATTTGTTCGCAAACATAGCTATGAACTTTTGCACCTTTGAATACCTATTACTTTATTATTATCATATTTTTTTCTAAAGTTTGTTTTCAATAAAAAGATTGAGAATTTTTTCTGTAATATTGTGAGAAATGATAGCAAATAAAATGTCTTTACAAAGGTCGGAATTTGCTCGGGTGGTAATACTGTTGAATACTTTTTCTTCAACTCTTTGTAAAACTACTGAGATGTAGAAAGATTATAACGAAATTGCAAATAATTTATTTGTGCTCGGTTTTTCATCAGTTCGATATTTTCTTGAATATCTGCGAATATTTATAAGAATTTCAAATTGAAAGAGAATTTTATATAAATAAATATTTTTCATTTGGCTGGAGGCGCATATTCCAATTATTGTACATGCTTTTTGGCACCAAAGTGGACTTTCAAGAAGGCTCGCAATTATCAGATTACCGTATGTAATGTAGTGATTAAGTCAAGAGTAGTTCGTTATATAAGTTAAAACGAAGTGATGGATCTGAATTGAGCCTAGGTTATACTAACTAGCGCCAAGTGCTTCGTTATTTGCAGTTCCATCGAGGACACCATAATGCATGACAGAACACTCATATCTTTTTTATCTTGACTTTCGATCGCCTCTTCTTGCTCGAATCGTACATTTCAGAGGCAGCTCGAGTGTATACTTTTCTCACCTTGTATTGCATTGCCAACTTCAATTTATGAATGCTAAAATTACACGACTCATGAACTATGAAATCGATGAGAAATATTCATCATTGAAATTCGATCATTTGAGCTACAGAAATGAAGGTTCAACCATCAAATTTAATTCATTTACTTGATAATTTTTCGTAAAATAAATTTAGTGATATTTGAAATATTGCTTGACAATTTGTTCAAATATTAAAAAACGTATGATATTTTTATGAAATTTTTTTTTTTTTTAGAAAATCGTTAATATTAGATCCTACATTTTGTCAAACCGCACATATTTGTTCGAACGACAAAGACTGGTGGCATGTCATTAATTTTTTTGCCATATAACACTTCTGGATGTAAATTATGCGTTCGAACGTCCTTCTAAACTATGCGCCTAAAGTAGCAATATTTTAAGTGTACATATTCGAAAAGTAATCTTTCAAAATCAACTTTGCCATATCTTAAGAGATAAGAAATTGATATTGCAACATTCAAATTTTCAAGAAAAATGCCATTCTTTCATAAATCAATCGAAAGAATGTTCCCCAGACAGTCCAATTTTTTGAAATGAAATGCAACATACAATCTGGAAAATTAGTATAATATTTTAATGAAATATCGTGGTTCACGTTGTCAAGATATGACTCGCGGCTAAGGCAATTTCGTTAGTGAATTTTTATAACCATACTCAGGGAAATTGTATTTGGAACTAACTAGGAAAGAGCAAGTAAAAAAGTGTCGCAAAATTTATGACGTTGAATCCCACACGAAGCCTCTTAGGTGAAATGAATTTTGAGGTTTTATTTCTGTCGAATATAAGAATCGAGTTTGAAAATTTCATAATTTCTCGGGAGTAAAGTCAAGTTGAATACATCCATGCAATTTCGAAAAATAAGGTCTTTAATATTGAACCTGTAACATATCAGATAAACGTATCAACTTGATATGTTGAACAATTTCTTCATGCATATTCTATTTATCCTGCGATTTTTATTTAAAACGTTCAACTTGTTGTATTATTCGGAATTTCATATCAAATTGTCTGAAATCAATACTTTTAGAAGCAGATGGATTTTGCTATATGCAGCGAATAATTTAACGTGTATCGTATAACTTTCTCGAGTTAGATTAAAAGTCAGGCTGAACCTTGCTACATGTATGATGTCCAGGTAAACTGATATCCAATCATGGCTTTATAAAATCAGGTGTTTTTCTGAGGTGTTAATTCTGTTAACGTTCTCAATGAAAATTAATTCGTAATTTATGAGTCCAAGCCAATGATATGAAACTTAATTCATCACGGCTTCAAATTACTTACGAAACTTCATTAAGTTAAAATTCTATGCATTAATAACGATGGAAGTTACAATTGAGTTGTTCAACTTTGGCTGGCAGTACAAGAGCAACGGAAGTCTTTATCAATTCTTCAGCAACTATATTTTATGATAAACCTCCCACCCCTTTCTTCTGATAAGCATAGTTGTGATATTTTCTGCCAAAACAATTCTGAGAATAGAGATCTGTTAGAGCTTAACCTTCAATTTCAACTTGCGTGAATAAACAAATTGGATGTATTTCTCGTTTAATACGAGCCAGATATAATGGGAAGTTGGATCCTTTCTTATTATTATTTTTTTCCATCGTTAAATGATGAATGGAACGCTAAAAATGGACTAAGACAATGAAAGAATTTGGCGCGAATGATATAGGAGCTATCGCCTATTGAATAAAGGCACGGATCGCAAAATGCTGGCGGTGAATGAGAAAAAGGCGTAGGCTCTATTTCATTGAGTGCTGATTCGCGTAATAAAAGAAAGAGAGCACTCGTACACGATATTGGTGTTTGTTATATCAAATCACCAATATAACTCGACAAACCCAACGCGAGAAAATGAAAGAATTTTATTTGTTTGTGCAATCCACTTTTGGCGTGACACGTAGTGTCGCAACGTGGCAGCAGCGCTCCAACCCCCAAGCACGAGCGCAGACGCCGTCAGTGAATTTCCAATGCCATCTGAGGAATCGTCAAGAGTGCAATATAAAAATCTTCAAGAATGTCAACACCATGCAAACACACGTCGACTAAGTAGACAAAACAGCGGAATATTTTATCGAAAATATTTGCCCGGACAGAATGAAACGGAAGCCGCAGAATCCGGCGAGTATTGTGCGAGACCGGTGCCGCGGAATTTGCTATCTCGCTAACAAAATTGTAAATGCTGGCTAGTTTTTGCTCAACGTTTAGCTAAGAAAATAACTATTTCTGAAAGACTCCGCTGAGAGACAAGGAATGCCGGCAATTTCATTCGCCGGCGTTCTCCAAACACTGTCCCAAACCTTTTCCCTTTTCTCTTATATACGGCCTGCGAGAAAACTTTTTTTACGGCTCTCGCTCTTGTGATTATTTCTAATATTTCTGTGGTCATCATATTCCCGCTTATTTCAAGTTTCTATTTCAATCTTCGAGTCTGTATAACATGCCTCAATATTGTCGGACACTAGGCAGCATCATCAAATTGAAATGTCTAGTCCAGAAATTGTAAACCTTTGACAAATACGTGTACCGGCTGCTATTATTTCTGTATCAAATATTTGTAGATCACAAAATTCAATGTGTTACTCATCTTTTATATAAAAACGTTATGACTCACTGAAATAATGAATTCGATTGTAGACAACCTTTGTTCTCTTTTACAAAATTTACTTATTCATTTGAAAAATTGTCATACTTAATAAATCATCAAATGATTTTCAATTATATCAGATATATAATACAAACATGAAATAAATATGTATTATTTTTTATCATTCTCATTCAATTTTTTTGAAATTTTCATCATTTCAGTCATAAAATTTTATAAATACTGACATATTTATTTTCCTAAATAAAATAATTTTTCGTATAGTTTCAAATTTCAGACGCATTAATGAAATTATGATTTTCAATATCAAATTGAATATTCTGTAACAAGCCAGAATGCAAAACTATATTATTTGTTACAAATTATATCTGATTGAAATATCATTAAAAATATTTTGACTATAGAAATCAAATATTATAAACCAATTTTCGTATATCAGATGTCGAAATTCAATGTAAAATAATAACCTTTTTGATTTCACGTTCCAAAAATTTGATGTCACTCTGGGTACGGCGTTCTTTTATGATTTTTAGTAGTGAAAAATCTGAATCCATTCTTCTGCGTATAATTTCACAAAATATACTAACAGTTTAATTTTTGTTTGAAAAACAACGGTGATTGATTTTCTTTTTCAATTTATTCATACCATCAATTGCAGGAATACACCGTCGACAAAAATTTAAATCTCGCTGAATTCACTTTATTTCCATTTGATCTCCATTCAATAATATATTGAATAAAATTTCATCGGAACGAAATACAACAAATTGATGAAAATTATTCGCGCAAAAATGCATCATTTTGATAACTGGTGCCCGTTGAAATATAAAGAAACCTTTTGAAATGAAGAGGAAAAACAGAGTTGAGGAATGAGAGAATGGGTAATGGAAGGTACATGTAGGCGTGCGAATAATACACGGGTAACAAAATCCTTTCGCGCCCGGAAGTATAGTAACATTACCAACACATATCACATATAATCCACGTTCAACCCTTTTATCAAAATGTACGGGATGTATTTCGGCTTGAAATTCATTACAAATATCATGCCGAGATAATTTAATCGAAATAAACTTTCAACATCAACAATCTTAATACTAATAATATCATAGATCAACTTTTTATCATATATATTATTCAAAATAAAATTATTAATCAAAATAGAGTTTGAATTTTCAAACTGAAAAAAGTTGGTCAGAATATAATTCTAAACCAGACAAATTCAAAGCAGTGATTTTTATTGTTCGACTAATATGAAAATAGGAAACTCATTGTTTTTAGCCATCAAGGAGCACATGACAAGAATTGACATTCATTAGCGCCCAATTATTTTCTTTCAATTCATTGAGACTCACTGCAATTAATTGTTGAGAGCAATTGATGCTCGTTCACGTGTGGATATCACGCAAACAATGACTTTTTTTATCAAATTAATTCAGCCACGAGTAGCTGGTTGACGGGAAATGCGACTGAGTTCAGTGGAATAGTTTGCATCATCGTTTCTCATCTGCTTGTATACGCTTTACCTCGGAAATATCGTTTTTTATTATTTATTTCATGAAAAAGCAGAAAAAAACATCTTTTGAATCATTTCGTTATCGAAGCAGACATTCGTGAATGGACTTCTATGAGTTATACCGACGTTAAAATACTTGATGAAGTTTGTGAAACTTAATTCAAACTTTACTTTATGACGAATTCCTCGTTTATAGGATTCATAAAATTGTTATCGTATAACGAAAAACTGCCATGTTACGGACCGAAACGAAAAATAACGTAATTTTGCACGTAATTGTATTATTTTAATTTAAAAAAATTTCGAAAAACGAGATACGCTTTTGAATCACCATATTTTTTTAAGGTACAATAAGGTAATAAAAAAAAAGAAATTCGCAAAATTTTCATTCGTTAATCCACTCAAGACCACACATAATACAATAAAACCAGGCGACATATGTAGAATGAATATAATATGAACCGATTTGTATTTTCCTCTTGGTTTTATTACAACAGTAAAGTCCGTCGTTGTGCATCAAATTGTTTGTTATTATGTACGATGAAAATAGCAAACGTCGTCCGCCTTTAGATGCTGAATTTACGAATTTAATGCAACGCATCCCTGGCACGTAACGCCATAAACCACTCACAATAGACATTCTTTATATGAATCTCTTCTTCTTCTATATGGAAGAAAAAAGAAGAAAATTAAAATGTATAGAAATTTTTTCCGCGCATTTCCCGCGACGGAGGCATTTTTTCATCTCTAATAGTTCCACACTTTGATTCGCTCCTTTTACCAATGACGTACTGATTGTTTCCGCGATATTGCTTCGGTCTGAGATAAATTGGAAACGCATCTGCATTTATTTTGTTTGCTCAATCGTAAAATGATGGTGGCTGAATAATTGAATTCCTTTTTGACACTAGACATGCTTGAGCAATTAGCATAAAAACACAGAGTAAAACGCCAAAAGTGTTGCGCGCGTTCGGTACAAATCTCACACGACCAAAGGAACAACGAGCAAGTGCCTGAACTTACAGCGTCTGATGCATTCAAGTTATAACTTGCAACTTCACTTTACTTTGAGATTCATCATCTTCAACGACTCGTTTAGCGCCTGTGATTCTTAACCCTTTGTTCGTCTTTGAGCGCCACTCAATCATTAAACGCGAAACATGTTCTTGTACTCTTTGTTATGCAAAAGTGTGTAAATTTTATTCATATAATCTCGATCGTTACAGGGAACACTGGTTGCTACCAGAAGCAACAATTGTGTTGACAAGATGCCGCCTCGCCTGGACAATATATTCTGCCTCGAAAATTTTGCCTACGCTCAGTCAAAATGTTCCATTGATTTTATTTTTTCATTATTATTTGTTTCTTTCACTTTGTATTTTGTCTTCTCATTTTTTTGGTCTTTCATTGTTTTTTCGTTCCACAATAAAAGTAAAATATTGAACATGAATCCTTTTTGTTTTCTCATAATCATTCTTTGAGTCTCAAGGATCCTACTGACTTGTTGATTTTGTATCTCGCGCTCCCTCTTTCTCTCTCTCTCTCGTTCTCTCTTTCTCTTTCTCCATCCATCGGTGTCTGTTGAGTATCCTTAAAGCGTTCAGCTCTGAGGCTAACCACAACAGAGACAAAAGGAAAGTTGAGAAACGTCGAATGCAGCATGACATGTTGCGGTGAACAGCAGTACGCATCAGTGATAAAGATTGCAATCGAAAGAATCTCGAGCTGTAAATTGGGGACCTTTGTTAGGCAGAGACTCAGAGCCATTGAATTTCAAGTTTGCGAACTACATCTCACAGGAATGATTATATATAATATAATCTTGACAGATGAAAATGTTTTAATTTTGGTCTAATTTTCGTAAATGAAAAAACTTATCATTAATATGTGAGAGTATAAAATATGCCAAGTTGTTTTATGTACTAGAACAAAGTACGAAAAGGAACTCATTAAAACGTAGCAAGATATATCCGAACTTGAGTTGATATATTTCATGAAAAAAAGAAAAGAAAGAAAAACGTTGGTCATCAGTTATTCAATGAGTGAAATCTGATTTTGATAAACGCGAAAACATCAATTTTACATCGTAAATTAATTCTGTAACTTGGTATTAAAATATTATTGCACCAAAGTATGGCTCTCAAGTTTTTTGCACGCAAAGATTTTTATCGCGTCGACATATTTCAAGATAATAAAGGAAAAAAGTAAATAATAACTCATTTAGTGCGATTTATCAAAGCAGTTTAGTTATTTCAGGTAATTGAAGTCGTAGAAATCTTTGAACATTGATAAGGATAACATAATTAAACAAATGTATCAGCGCTCTTATCCCGGTGAGTTTTGCATGAGAAAATAATTTAACACTTGCCAAATATAACAGTTTTATCCGAGTTCTGCTTAGTTTTGCTGCCGAGTAATACATGCATAGTTGTTAATTAGTTGAAGTAGGTGCATTAAGCTTATTTCGTCACACGTACCAAGATTTCTACGAGTTGATGTAAAAACTGCCGACAATATGTAAATACACGTTCCAAGAGATAATCCATTATTTAATTGCTAAAATAAAAGTAGTGCGTTGAAAGCACCTTGAAAATTTAATTCCATTAAAAAATTTAAAAAATGAAAAATTTGCCAGAAGTTCAGATAAAAAGTATATTTCAATTCAAACCTGTAATTTATTCAAAAATCAATTCAATCATTAAAAAAAAATTGTTTTTAATGTAAAGTCATTTTATTTTCTGATAACGTTTCAAATCCATGCAGTTGATTTTGTTCAAATATTCCATGGAAATAAAAAGAGAAAATGAAATTATGTTTTTTTTTTGAATTTTATCATACAAATGATAGTCAATATTTGAGTGAAATAAAAAAGAAATGTAACGTTGAATAATTGAAAAGACGTACAAATTTTGAAAAAAACTGCATTACTAACCCATGAAATGTTGTGAAATGTTCATCAGTCAGAAATAGTTATATTTTTTTACGAATGTTCTTAAAAGCACTTTAATATTTTGCAATATTTAGTATATAAAATGAAAAAAAGGTCATCGTTCTGTGTTTTTTATTTTAGTTTCAACTTTTGAGTTTTAAAATGTTACCAGTTTTATTTATTATTATTATTATATTTTTTCGACAACCACGAGGAAATCAAGTATTGTTCTGATGAATTGAGGAATGACCATGACTAATCGTCGGAAATATAAAAACGTCGCAAAATTATTGAAATGTGAAATGGGCGCGAGTCCATAAATAACGAAGTATTTGTGAGCTTTATTATTTCAGGCATGAAAAGTTGTGCTCGCGGAAGAAATATTGCATAGCTTGTCTTTATAAAATTCCAACGCGGTCTATTTTCGCGACGTACATGAAATCTCCATATGCAGAAGTGACAAAAGCACCGGGATTTGATGTAGTGTGCGTGCAAATATATCTATGACTTCTGATTATCCGTACAAAGCTCCTGAAACGTCTGTTTAGAGCGCAATCGACGAGCATTGTTTTACGACCGCATAAGTTGCTCCGATGCCTAGTTCTGTGAACTGTCAGTCGCATGACAGCCGTTTGCTCGTTCACTTCGTTTGCCCACTAGAGTGAGGCCTCAAATTAGTCACCTTCGCTCTTTCCAATATTATCCAAGTTCATAATAGAGCCCAACGTTTTTAGCAGTTTAGCGGTTTTGTTGCAAATGAAGAAAAATAATTTATGTAATTCTCAAAAGTAAAAATTCAATTATCAACATCAGCTACAATCAGAACTTTTTGTCTAACTATAAATACTGATTATGTAACTTAAAATTTTATATTCAGATAAAATATTTTAGAAAATGTTAACGAATAATTTTAATAATTTGTTAGGTTTTCGAAACTTGTTTTCAATCTAAATTCTGATTTTATTTGTCGTTAATTATATTTCATTATTTAATTAATTTGTAAGTCAATTATTATAGTTGAGAATAAAGTTAAAACTTGTCAATCGTCAGCACTGAAATATAAGTTTTAAGGTTTGGACAGGAAAGTTTATGAAAATGAATTCGTCGATGAAAATAGGAAAATGTTGTTCGTCATGACCAAATGTAATAAAATAACTGAAAGTTTGTTCTTAAAGAAATTCATGCAAGTTCTCTGCTGTGAACATGAGACGTTGCGTGAGAAATTGAGTTTTGAATTTTGTAATAAAAGAATTTTAATGCAATATATCAGGCAGTGCGCATCACGCTTCTTTCACGCAATTATTTCAAAGTAACCGAGCATCGCTTACGAAAGACGAACTTGGTCCGAAGCCGCGTCGGTGCAATTTTCTCTCTGGCATGAGAAATGCATGTTCGGTGAACCGAAAGTTATTGTTGCGAACTAACAAAAATATGTTTTGGACATAGTTTTAGATTGTTGGTCGGGCTTAACTCTCCGCCTCTGAATTATTGATCCAAGTTCGATTGTGCGAGTGAAACAATGAAACTTGACATTTGCTGGCGCTCTACCTCGAAACACCGAATCCTTCCATCCTCGCTACATTCAGCTCTCGCCAACTCAGATCGTGTCGCAGCCTCAAAACTAATACCATTGGGCTCCCTTCTCTCACGCAAGTTCATACAAAACTTTGCATTACGTCCACTATGAAATTTCTGTCTACTTGCTCTTTGTTTCAACCCTTTACTACTGCTACCATTATCTCACTGATGTAATATTAGTCATAAAGTTATCACCACAATTATGCTATACATAAATAAATAATTAAAAAAAATTGTTTACTCCTAAAACTAGTTTGGATAATCAACACGAAATTACAAACTTGATGTTTGAGTTTTATTTTGTTTAATTAATATTTTTTGACTGAACATTTCAGATTAAACATTTTAGATTAAATTGACTTGTTTTCATTTAAACATGTCGTGCTCATTGTGAGTCACAATTACTCGATCTACTATTACAATGATTTTGATATCATATAATGACTTAATATTATATTGAGGAATACTGCGCTCCTATGGTTAGATGATTCAGTAACTAATCAAAAGCTAATCCACTTCAAAGTGAGGAGTAATAAAAATTTGCGAAATCGTTTAATTTCGTCTGACCAGTAATCTCTGAATTCAAATTGAACATTCTCATTTGTACAGAGGTGCACATTCTTCATGAAATACTAAATGGAAACACCACAAAGACGGCGCAGTGGGAACGCGCAATTCTCGAAACCTAATATCGCACTCTGTTTCGGGATGCGATGACTGGTAACGGATCTGGATGGCGACTAGCTTTTGAAATTACCATTTAAACGGATTTGAATTGTTCAGTGTGACTCTGTTTCTGGGGATTATAGGGCCGTTTCGACAGCTCGCCATTTTGCAAGAGTTCGTCGAGCGAAATACCGGGCGCGAATTCCGACGCGTTCGTATTTCCTTTACTCTCTGCACGTGTGGATACGATTATCTCGCGTGTCTACCAGACGAACTGAAATTGGGCATTGTTTCGGCAAAAAATGTTCCGGTCGGAAAAGTAAATGCACGAAAATTTATTATACAACATGCAGTGGCTTGAGCACGCGCACAACCTGCACCATTTGAATAAGTGAATAATTTACGTGGAAAAAAATTGTTTTTCTGGTTGAGTGGGTGGAACCGAAAAAAAAAGTTGCTCATTTTTGCAGCGCAAATGAATTGTTGGGAATGAAACACAAAAAAAGAGTATTTCGTTTGTGCAACAGCGAGTTATGATGAAACAAAAAAAAGTCCTTAAGAGCCGTAATAATAACAAATCAGAGCTTTATCATCGGTTTCTCATCAAATCCTCTATTTCATCTACTTCACGTTTGAAATTTTTATTAAAGTTGTTATGGATACTGTAACCGGTCGGGTCGAACGTTGTCTTGATTTTAATGATCGAACAAAGTATAAGTAGTGCAAATCCAATAACTTTTTACGACACCAATCGGCCGTTTCGCGTCCAACGTTATACCAGAACTGCATCAAATCAATGGACGACAAAAAATCTGCATTTTTCAAAAAAAAGATGCAGTACGAATTAAATATTTAATCCAGGGGTGAAAACGAACAAAAAACGTGCAACGACCGGACTACTACCCCTCTCCCCCGACCCTATAACCAGTAAATTTTAGAGGCTATTAACTTTATCGGTCGTAGTAAGAAGCTTCCACTTTTATAAATTGTGCGCCGCCCATTCTCGCGAGCTGCAGAGCCTCCTTGGTGGCGCAATTTACGAAAAACGCTCGTTGCTCATTTCACTCGGCCCTGCACTCTGCTTCCAGCGAACGCCGCGTGGTTATGTTAAGGAAGAACAAAAAGCATATCACAAACAACTCGCAGCATAACTTAGCATGAAACTGGAAAAAAAATTGTAATGGGATATTTTAAGAAACAAAATTCATTTTAAGATTCTAATGAAATTTATATTTTGTTAATTTTGCAGACTGTGAAGACATTGGATTAAAATTTAATAATTCGATACTAACTGGCAATAACATTTTTTACAAATTGAATTTTTAAAAACATACAAATTTCGCTTTTCAGAGACTAAACAAAATATTTTTCTAACTGTAGTAAAATGTAAAAAATGTAAAATTAATCAAGTGAAATGGGGACAACAAAATGATAATATGGAGACGAAAATTCCGACGCTGCCGAATGTGTCGTTTGGTATAAGCTGGGTGGTACGACTCAATCTATCGGAGACGTCAGATTTCGGACGTGAACAAGACCACTCAGCGATTGGCGCTTCTTACCGAAATCGAATCATTCGTGCTGTGAGATCCAGCGGAAAATGAGGACGTTGCCAAGTTTTTGGAATCAACCTTCCAAGATGAGTTTGGTAATTGAAGGCTTCGATCTCCAGTTAGAGGGCGCAGGTGTCGGTAACCTAGCGAAGCGTACGGAAGTTTGTTTTTTCTCCGGCTTGGGTCGCGCTTCCTCGCAGTATGGCAGGAAGTAATGACCCCGAAACCGTCCGAAAAATCCGTATTTGAGACCCCTGCTCAAAGCCACTTTCACCTGTAATCCAATCGCGTTTTGACATGACCAAATGATAACCTCGAAAACAAAATCTTTCCCTCCCTACTTGTTGACATTTACTGGCTTCTGCAGAAGACTTCGTGGCTGATTTAACGCATAACTGATGTAGTCTATTATTTCCTTCGGTGAGGAACCTCTCTCGCTCGAGCCCCAGAGATCGTAGATAGCCGTCACAACCAGTGGACCGATCAGCTTCACTTTCTGATCTCTCATTCTTTTTTTGCTTTTCCGTCTCTTCACCATCACGGCTGACCGACCGACAAATCAACTGTGAAAAATCGACGTGTGCGAAAAATACTAACAATTTATCGAGGGCAGTCAAAATGCATGGTTCTATAGAAAATATAACCTCAGCGATGGCTTCATCTTACTTTTGTTTTTCGTTGCTCTCTTCACTTCGCTTCTTATTGCCAATTTTGACCTGAACACATTGGTTAATTTAGAAAGCAATCTTTTTCTCGTTTTTTTCTCATTTTTTCTCTTTTCACATGTTGATGCCTAAATCACAAATGAAAAGTCATTTTTTTTTAATGTCCACTTAAAATTTGCAGTATGAAATTGTTGACAGAGACGTCTTAATGGGACCGAAAATTCCACCGCGTCTTAGATTTCACAGTAGATGAACTTCTTGAAGCAGCTAAGTGTAGGATAATCTTTCGTGCACGAAAAATTTCTGAGCACGCAATTCGAATACTGTATCGAATATCACACGAAAAGCCGCCTTCTTCGCCATAACCGCGGCTTGTGTTTCCCGCAGATATCCTCGCCCGAGACAAATCACTTCCGCTGCTTAGCGCGGCTATTTGCTCTTTCCAGCCCGTAACGTGCAATACGTTACGCGCTATCAATGTTTAGCCCTGATAAAAGTTATCTCCATTTTCGTACTCTATAATTCAGTTGGAGCTACACCGAGCAAAAATATACGCTTATCTCGTAAATTTTCATGAAAGTTATGACACAGCCATTTTTAATGGCTCGTTTAAAAAATATAATATTCTACAACATACTCGTTCCTTTTTTTCAGATTAGCATACCCGATATTTGCGGGAGATAAAGCTCGCCCAATTTTGTGTACCTATTTTTTTTTTTTTTTTTTTTTTTGAATCAAAATAATTTAGTCCCGCGAAATTTTTTATTTTTATTATTTTTAGATCGCAGGATTGCAAATCTCATTTTATCGAGCAAATTTCGTTAGCGGCATTGATTTTGCACTGTGAACTGGTACTTTATCGTTTAATATATCCAGAAGATATATAACGTTATGAGATTGCCACAATAAATTGCCATGCTATACAATCGTTATTATGTGCAAAAGAAAGCAAAAAAAAAACACTCCAGATTAATTACATGCCGCATTCCGACCAATTATAAAATATAATTGAAAAAAATGTAATCCGTTTTAGAAGCTCGCTGATTTTCTGATATGTTAGGGCAAAAAGGGCTCAGGATATTTAAAAAGAAAAGCAAACAGCGAAGATTAGTTGGACTTGAGAGAAAAAGTGAATGATAAGGTTGATGAAACTGCATAAAGAAAATATCTTGGATAAACAATTTTCCACGTCACGGTTTCTTTACTTTTGCAAAAATCTCATAGACTTTTAAAAACTGGCTTACCAGATTAATATTTTCATTTCATTCGTTTGTTTTTTTTACAATTGTTTTGAACTAAAATAAAAAAACAAAGAGCATTACATCACGAGATATTTACTTTAAAATTTACCATGAATTTGTACGATAAAATTATTATTGTTTATCAAGTTAACAGGAACACTAGTTAATATAATCTGAGTCAAAATATGCATCAATTTATTCAAAAAATACAAATTGAATAATGAAATTATAACATAATGCTAATAATGAGCTATCTGATCGAAGCCTGCACAGAATATTTCAAGATAATGTAATAATATTCACTTAGCTATTAATGGGCCAAAAGAGTCCGTGGATGTAAAACTTCATGTTTGCATTCGCGAGCAACCTGCCTGGTAACTGAATTTGTTTGATATTGTTCGTGCAATACGTTTTAGCTTGATTATTTAGGGGAAAAAATAGAAATTTTATCAAGCGGGTTCACTTTGATGGATAATATTTTAGCTTTTAAAGTTATTCGCAAACATTCTGTCAGTTTTGTCCGTTCTGTTATTGTTTGTTTAAATTCTCGAACACCGGTCAGTATTGTGCATTTGTTATTGTTTTTAGAGTTCATGAGAATATGGACATTATTTGTCTGTTATTTTGTGCTATCGGTATTTTTTTTATTATTCTAGTGGGAAAATTCTGATTCGATAATATTATTGATAAGAATTCAATATTCTAACTATCGATTAAGGGTTATCGACCTCGAGTCAACTAGATAATTGTTTAATCATTTATTATATTCTTTCTAATTTTATCATATTAAAGCACATCCTTCACTTCACTGTATAACGATAATTTTAACTGCTGATCCTTTTTTATTTCATTTCCTTATTGTAACGCACGGTAAATTTTATAAAGAAGATTTCAACTTAAGTGTACTGTAAATGTAACGTGCACTTTTATCAGCGCAAAAACCCACTTCTCAAAATTTTAATAACGCAATATAATAGCAAACGCATTATTTTTTGCACAAATTTTTTGCAACTGTTGTCAACTATAATTGCGAAGAAAAAAACAATTATAAAACCGTTTCATTAAAATTGTCATAACAAATGGTTTCTCAGATAGTTATTTCAGTTGCAAAGTTTTTTGTTTCGCATTCGCGTTCGTCTGTTTGTTTTTAATTTTGTTATATGCAAATAGAGGAATAAGGAAAATTGTGCATTTGGCTGGAAACAATTACACGTCAGTTTAATAACGAATAAAATGTCTTTCACAAAGAAACGAACGAATGAATAAGTTTGATATTAGCAAAAGGGAGAGGGTTCTGGTAAATGAAATGCAAAGCGTCCAATGAACAACAAACTATTAAAGCTTTGATAAAGACAAAACGGCTTATCTTACTGGGGCTGGCCAATATGCAAAATAGTGGAGGAGAAGCGCGTTGTGCAAATTGCGAACATTCCGAAGCATCATCGTTGGATTGTACAGTTTCCGGTAGTACTCAGAAGCGTATATATATATACCGGTGTATTCAAATTCCACTATTGAACCTGCTTTCGTCATATTCAGCCATTCTCTGCCCAAAATACTGGCGTGTGTAGGTAATCACTGTAAAAACGCGAGCACATTCTATGAAGTCCGACATTTTTGCTACCCTAACCGCGTTCTTTTAATCTAAACAAAATTTTTGTTCTTACAAATTAATTCGGCACATTTTTTTCTGGATCGAAGAACAAAATAAATTGAACGTCGTCACGTGCTTTCTCGTTTACTTTCGTAACGACATCAGAAAAGGTGGTCAGTTTTCTCGCCCATATACTTGGTGTTTTTATTTTTTATTTTTTCAAGACGTCCAATTGCGATTGGATAAACAAAATCACCCCTGCCGCGGGCTGTTTGATCGTCTGTCCAATCGTATGATAAAAAATTGCTAATGCTCTGACAATATTTAGACTCTAGCGTGTATGCTGGTTTTAAGAAAGTTTTTTGGACGCAGGGAATCGCCTTTGCACGGCACGTGGGGAATTTATTCCACGCGATCGATCGGTCTCGGGGTAAATGCGACTCGGTCACCGACACCGAACCGGAGGCAGTCCGAACCTCATACGTCACAAAATCGATTCGACGTTATCAGTTTCAGATGTAGATAAACCCTGGACGTACAGCCAGGCTGCCTATTTACTGCTTTCGCTGACCCTAACCTGCGACTTTGCATCTTGCAGAAGATGCAGAGATTGCCAAGTTTCGTTGCTCAGGGTTTAATCATGACATCGACGTGTGGTTTAGATTTAATGAAATCACAGGACACTGATTTAACAAGAATTTTTAAGTCAGCGGTGAAGCATAGATACTTATGCTTACAACAATTTCACCTCTTAATTAATGCTTCCTTTTGCGCTTTACAACTAGTGTACGAAATTTGAACAAAAAAAAAAAGAAAAAAAAAGAGAAAAATTGCATCTACCGGAAGTAATGTGATGGTATACTATTTTAGCGTGAAAAAAAAATTAAGTTATATTTCAATTTGTTTTTACATTGCTTTTTAATTAATCACCTAATTTTTTTTCATAACAGATAATATTGCTGCGATAATTTGACGAGCATATATCTAAAAATAAAAAACCCAGCGCGTCCTGGGAAAAATCAAAATTCATCCGTAATAAATTTTTCAAATCAAAATATACGCTTAAAATATAATGGATATAATTTCGATGCTTGCACGGAGAAAAAAATATAACTCATTTTTGCCTAAAATTGGGGGAAACTAGTTTTATAAGGTTTATTTTTCTTGTTTTTGTATTGACCGATTTAAAAATTAGAAGAAACATTGAAAAAATAAACATAA
>JAAMPD010001466.1:0-23992 GCA_025266255.1 Trissolcus basalis | reverse complement strand
TTTACCAAAGTTATTGATGATTATTTTGTTTTTCTCTACTTGAGAGCACTACTAGTAATTTTAATTTTTTTTTTTGTAATTTTGGTTCATTTTATCGGGGGGATTTTAAATTGAAAAGTTGCCTGGCGTAAAAAAGTCGATGATTTTTTGTTCTGGCTTGCATTGTGTCCTGATAAGTTGCAAAAATTGGATGTCATGCGCGGAGGTGAATACAAATAAAACAATCCGACATCCTCTTATCTGCTCGTCCACGAGAATTCACTTTTTGTGATTTTTTTTCCTCCCGATTGTTGGTTTCTCTTCAAGCCGGAAACGTCGGCAAATGTTTTGTGGGAAAGGAAGGCAGAGTGACAATTCACTGAAATTGTATTATAAAATGATCAACACTATCAGTTCATGCTAAATATTTTCAAATACTCTGGTTCAACTCACTGATTTTCTTCCACGAAAAAACAATCGCATATCTTAACTTACATTTCATCAGACATTTTTTCATTTTACTTTTTTTAATGTTTTTCATTTTTGCTGAAAAAAATATTTTGCTCGTTTGCAAAACAATTTTTTTATTAGTTGATAATCACTTTGTTGTGACTGCTATTTGTGTTTGAAAAAAAGTTGAAGTTCACTTGAAAATAACGAGAGCAAAATATGTTGAACGTTTTACTTACGAAGGTGAAGTTTGTGTGAGAAAAATTGATTGAATTTTGCAACATCCTAGCATATATCAGAGCACGTGTCGGGCCGATAAAAAGCCTTGTCGACTTCCGGTGCTACCCGCCTTTTTTCAAGGCCATTTTATTATGGGAAACTTGGTCGTAGTCATATCGCAATTCCGACATTTTGTTTTAATCTGCCAACCTGCCAAGGCTACGGGCCATTGTTTCAAAAAACAAGCAAAGAAAAAAAAAGGCCCAAAAACGAGTCCTAGAAAATAGAATTGATAATGTAAAAATTTGTTGGCATATTTTATCTGGTTGGATTTTGCAGTATAATAAAGTACCACTGGAGACACTTTTTGTCGGCTGAGCTTGGTGTAACAAATGTGTATCAATCCATTCGCATTTCTGAGCGCGGCAAAAAAGTGTGAATTCCTGCACGCGACACTGTAAGAACTGTGATTCAGCGGGACAATGATATCGAGCATTGCGTTCAATCCGCTGTACCGCTAGTCAATGATCGCGAGAGCAGCAATGAACGATCTCTGGAGGCGTGTGCGTTCACGCACGTGGTCACGATGTTTTTCCCGCGCAAACCGCGTATCACGTGATCCTGCTCTTGGACTGTGTAATGTACGCGTACATATGTTGATCGGCGTGACGCGGTACTTGTATACTTATATTTCATAAGTACCTATTGCACTCTTTATAAATTACCTTAAATAAAAAACATAAAAAAAAACAAAACTTGAAATATGATATAAATTTAAAAATAGTAAAAATAGTCTACCGATTTATTTATTTATTTATTTTAATTTATTTAAAATCTAAAATAAAATTAGAAAATGATCTAAGTATAAAAAAATGGTAAATTTTGAGAAAAAATGAAATGAAATAATGGAAAAAACTTGAAATACAGTAAACAAGTTGTGAATCAAAAAAGTAGGTTAAAAATAAACTGTAACAAGTTAAAAACTGTTCATTTTCGAAAAAAAAAAAGATAAAACTTTTGAATTGAAACAATCAAAACGAATTATAAAATAAAATGAAAGAAAACAAATAAAAATAAGAAAAAAAATATTGTAGATTTTCAAAGACTGAATTTGTTTGATCATTACCATAGTCTAGCGGTATTTAAATAATTACTTTTGTACCGTATAACAAGCGAGAAACGACAAATTTTTCTTTAGAGCGAACAAAATTGATTTCCGTATTTCCCGAAAATTTTCAACTTTTCTCACCGATCGTGGTGAGAACTCGATGATTTCTATATTACAATGACTGGTCAAAATGAAAATCCCTCGTTGATTCCGGTTCGAGTGCGGTCGTTGATGGAAATAAGAGCGGCGGTATCTGTTGGAACTGTAAAAAAAAAGAAGACTAATTATAAGTGAAACGCAGCAAATTGCATTATAATATATAAGGAGGCTCCGCGGAGCACTTAAGACAGGCCGTATAGCATTCGAAGTAAATCTCAAGTTTGATAAAAGTGCCTCGGCATAGCTGTGAGCGAGGAAATCAGTCGTCGAACGTCCAGTTATTTCGATGTCGAGCGAGCAATCGATTCGTCCCCGTCGGACGTAGCCAATTTGCCGATATCGCTCGGCCATGCATACGTAAATACTACGTGAGCAAGGTATATGTATCCCGATCCCGCGCGCGCTGTATCTGCCAACTGACCGTGCATGTAGACACTGTATCAGCGCTTCGGTTCATTGATGAATGAGAGAGGACCGAGCGCCGATCGGACACGCTGCCAATGTTCTTCGTATTTCTTTTGCTTTCCATTTATTCACTCCCTTTTCTCTGATTAGAGACCACCAATTTCCTGCAATGTTATTCCCGACCTCAGCCTATCTGAAAAAAAAAGGTTCCATATCAAAATTACAAACATATACACTTATCTAAACACAATTTTATAATTAAATTTTAATTAAAAAACAAATTTGAAAAGAAAAATTTTGTTATCATTTTCCGTCACAGATGCTGAATATTAATGACCTTTCTTGAGATTGAGGAATGTAAACAGAAATTGTACGGATGTATTCCCTCAAGATGTTTGTGTACAGTCAAATTTTGATATACATCATGAGAAATCAAATCATCACACGGAGCTTGTTATTTTGAATGAATGAATAAATAGTAAACATGTTTTCAGATTATTTGAATATATTTTTTTCGGTTTTGAAAAAATTGTTTTTTTACAAATTTTTTGTAGGGCGGATAATTTTGTTGCATTGAGTGAGGTATGAGAATGAAAAATATGTATAATACTGGATCGACCTTATTTTGATAGCAGTGTTCAAACTATAACGGAAAAAGAGCAAAGCTTAGTCAAGAAAAGAGTCTGACAAAAAAGTCGAGTCGACTCGCGGTGGACGACTTTCCCATGGGAGGAGGACGCAAGGCAGGATGTGCCAGGACCAATCAATTGTACACGCCGGTCTCTCCGTCTCTTTATCTTTTGCGTGTTCTCTCTCCGTTCGGTTCGCCGTCTCTCTCGCACTCGTTGACGTTCGAATTTTGCGTCCCTCTCCCTTCCTCTTCTTACGGTGCCTCTCACTTTCTTGCGGCTCTTTTTTTATTTCTCTCTTTCTCTTGAATTGTCTCCGTTGCGCAAAACCTCCTGACATTAATTTGTCCTCGTCCGGAAGACGTCGAATCGGAGAGAGACGTCGTGAAAAAACGCGAGCGCTATTCGTAGGCATCCACTTGACAGTGGCAATTTTTTATTTCGGTTTTAAAAATATGCGCAACTTGGCACCATCGCGGGAAAGAGAGAACGAGGCGACGTGAAACTGTCGGATCGATTTTTGTCGCCCGATGAGAACTTTATCTCGCGGCAAAAACTGAAATCGATTGTGACCAGTGAAATTTTCGACGTGACGCGCGTTGCAAAAACCAATCGATCGATCTAATGTGCGGTTGGACGAGAAAGAAAAAAAAATTATTAAGGTTAACCGTTCGAAAATTTGAATCAATTTGAGATCCATCGCCGTTTTGACAGCTCGCACATTTTCACTCGCCTTTTTTCGTTCAATTTTTTCACCCACGAGGAGCTGTAATTTAAATAATTCCGTCTTCTCTGACTCTTGTGCTAGAAAATAAATTATAGTCATCGTCGCAAAATTTTGCGAAAATCACGTCGGAAAAAATTGGATCTTGCAAACAAACTTTACATCTGATTAATAATCAAGATAACAATTTTTTTTATTGAAATAATAAATCGATCCGATGAGAAATAGCGAAAAGTCATCGTACGATCAGATTTTCTTAATTACTTTCCTGGGTGGAGCTCGGTCGATTTGGCTCGATTTATCAGCGTCTGTTTCCCCTTCGATCTCGAAGATGCGAAACGAAAAACTTTTGCGCCAGGAGAAAAGAGACACGCGCGTTGTTGGCACACTTGCGAAATTATGCTGCTCGTAAATAAAATAAACTCCACTTACCTATCCCAATTAGATACCCATTAAACATTCGTCATAATGTACCCAACAATCTTATCATCTGAACTCGTTCCAATTTTATATTTCTTGCGAAATAATAATTCGCGGTTCTATAAATAACCTGATTTACCTTCGGACAAGTTTATTTTCTGAATAAATAGTTCTGTTTCAGTGGAACTTTCTAGATCTTCAGATGATTGTTCATAAAAATTAACAAGTTGATTTTTTTACTACTAATTTTAATTCTTCGAATCATCTTTATTCTAAAATTACTAAAATTATTAAGAATTAAATAAAAATTGAGAAAACAAGTTTTTGTAATGTTTCCAAATTTGTCTGATTAGAAGGAATCTAATTGGGACTTGTGATAAATGGTGGAGTACCGCGACTGTCACTCGATGTCAGATTTCATTGTCACGATATCAATCGACAGATGGAGCCTTGACAGTCGAACAATGAACGACCTCGTGGCTTCTCGCCTCCTTGCCCGCGATCTTTCTCGGGATCCTCGCAGCATCTTCGGTTCATTCCTTTGGGTGGCACGTTGATGCAGCTTGATCTCATGAACACGTAGAAACGATAACTCAATTCAAACGCGGACAAAAAGTTTTTCTTCATTCGAGAGACATCCTTCTACGTCTCGGTGCTCGCGTCTTTTTTATTTTTCAACTTCTTAAGGGTTATGATAAGTGATTCGTCTTCGGCCAAGATTGCCAGTCACGTTGTAACCATCAAAATTCGTGTCGTATTTACATTACTTTTGTACCAACTGATTCGTGTTACCGATAGGACGGATCAAGACCCGATAGAAAATTTCAAACAAAAAGAAAACAAACTCTATCCAACCTTTATTTAATTATTTATATCTATTTGTAATTATGAGTTAGCATTTACATTTTTTTGATGTACTTAAAAAAATTAATTGATTTTTTTTGTTCAAATTGGGAGCACGCTTTATTTGGATAGATAAATTTAAAAAAAAGGTGAACTTGACTTAGTAATTAATAGGCTGTAACTGAGAAGAGCCAGCCAGATGTTTGGAGTTTGCGGATCGGATGTACACGCAAAGGGTGTAAGAGGACTACATCGTACCTGTTAGCCGTTATACCCACACACTGATGTTCGAAGAAAACATCTTAGGGACCAACCATAGTGGCACGCGCCTTGGCCACAGGTGGCTCATTTACTTTACAGACACGTGAACCATTAATTTGATTTATTAGCTCCCTCTTTACATAAAAAGATAAATTCGATAGATCAGAAACCGCCTAATTAACTCATAACTAATCAACCAACAGCAATAAGTACGTGATAAAAAAGCAATTTTCTACCTCTGCTATTTTTGTCTAATTAGGAAAATAAAAAAAAATTAATAGCACTTCTTTTGTTTGTACAAAATATTCTTTTTAAAATAAAGTAAAAAAAAATGAATTTGAAATGTAAAGTTTTATTAAAAAATGTTTTGTTTTATCAAAAAGAAAAAAAATGAATTTGAAATGTAAATTTTTATTAAAAAGAAAAAAAAAGTGAAATGTAGTAATGTATGAAAAATGCCAATGTAGAATGTCGGTTTTGAACCCTGAGAACTTTTCTTTGGCAAGGAAAAAAGGAAAGAAAGAAAAATGTTATGACGATAGTGATAACAGGAGTGTTTTCAAGATTAATAAACATGTTGGGAAGTTGTAGGGCCGGTGAGAGAGACCAAGTTGAGAAAAATAGGACGATTCTTAGGGCATTCCTGGCGCAAGTGTGCGTTTATGGACCGAGAAGTTGCATAATGCATCTTCGATATTTTTGCAAGGACTTGAAAAGAGAGAGAGAATTTGATATTCTCTATGGATCTGTGTGCATCTACCTATGCGTATTTATTTCGCAGGGTGGAAGATAGCGAGTTGCTGGCTGAGCGATTTCTCGATGCATATTGTCACGCGTTGTTAAGCTTCGAGCATCCCCATTACGACTGTTCGCAGATTCTGCACGGCTCCTGTATTGTTGAACACTTACAAATTGTGCCTAACCGGCCTCTCTTTTTCCCAGCCACCGATATTTGCTAAAACGTCGAAATATCGGCATATTTTTATTTACATAATTATTCACATTTACAACGCGGGGTTAAACTCGGCTTTGTTTCAAAATGGTTTTATGGGTTCCCATACTCGCCAGTCGGAACATGCATTTAAATATATGGCCAAATAAATTTGAAACCATTTCACTGTCAACCGTGAGAAAAGCTCCCGATGTGCTTCGCAACAATTTTCTGGATGAACAGATAATCAAATTGCTTCATCATTTCGACTTTTTTCCCCCTTTTAATTTGTTTCTTTTTTTGTTTTTCTTTCCTTTTATTCTCTACTTTTCATCGGTTTAATTTATTCAATTTTTCGTCATAATTATTGTGGTTGCAAATTCTGTCGTTGAAATTTTTGTTGCACCCATGTTTGAGAGGCCGATGAAAAAGCATAAAATTTTATCGTTGCATGTCAAGTTTCTGAATCACTGTAATTGAAATGTGATGAAATAAGAGTTTATCAAAACGAAAAGTACCCGCGAGGCCGTATTCTTATTGGAAGTCAACGCGTTATAACGGCACTTGATTTTTGTCCGATGTGGAGTATCCTGCAGATAGGAAGAGTAAAATAAGCAAATTAAAATGCCTGAGTTTCTTCAGACAACATTTTCTTTCGTTACATTTTTGAGCTCGCCGGGAAATGTAAAAGTTTTGCGTCGACAATTTGACTTGTCCGTTTTGGCACCTTAATATGAGAGGTCACATTTTTAATGACTCCAGTTTATGATTTGTGTAATTAAACTTGATATATAAAACCGGATAACCGACTTTCTCATCTGGACAATTTGTTCCCGATAAAACCCGATCTAAAATTATTTTACCATCCACTGAAATTGAAATGATATTAATCGGACATCTATAAATGGAGATGTTTAATTTACAAATTGACGTAATCCACAGATACTGCAACCAGTATCTAAAAATAGAATCACATAAATATTAATTCCAAACGAATTATTTTAAATGGTCAATTAAAATATAAATTTACAAAATAACTTATAACCATTTCGTTTTTTAAATTTGCAACTAATTTACAACCAATTTAAAATTTATGTTATTAAAAAAAAATGACCCGTTTGAAAATTAATAATTCCAAGCAAGGTAGAGGATCGAAATCAATCAAGTTCAATTTGCCTATGAAAGCATGGCCCTCATCGTCTAAGAGGCCATAAAAGTTGCTTCGGAAGTGCAAAACAGTTCGTTTTAGAGCTGTAAATAAAATGTAAATCCTGGAATAAAGTCTAATAAAAGATGGCAATAAAAAGTCTCGGGAGGCGAGATTTATGCACTCTTTTTCCAACAATTTGCCTGACGGGAGATTCATCTTCATCGGGCAAGCCGAGCGAATGAGAGGATAAAGACAGAAACTCGTGGAAGCACTTAAGAGCGGGGTCAGGGGGCGTGGGGGTAGTTAGCAAAGTACGCAGCGTTCAGGGCCTCATAAACAATGGTTTAGCGTTGCGTACGGTGCGCCACCCGGCTGGCAGTCCCACGGTGCGGCCGCACTGCTACACATACTCCGCTCTTTTCCTCCACTTTGGCTCCACTTTCTGCAACTTAACCGGACCCGCAGAATAAGTTTCCTGAATTACCGACGTTTACGTCGTACACATTCCAGCCTCTCTTTTAGGACGATCTATGTTGTAGCTTTCCTCTAAACAGCTCGTAGCTAAGGTCGTAAGCGGATTCCTCGTTTTCTTATCCCATCCCTTAGCTCTCATTCCGGCACGGTTAAATCTTCGAAAATTGGTACGCCGTGGCTCTAAAACGACTATGACTTTGCTTTTGACGTTACCTCCTCTCGTGATTCTAGAAGGTTTAACAGAACATACACTGGGAATCAATTACTCAACGTCGATTGTTGGCCTTTCATGACCAACTTTAAAGGGTAGTTTCACGTTCAAATGTTTTCCACTTTGACGCAAATCGACTTTTCGCGAGGATAAACGTTCCATTTTGTTTTTACCTTTTTTGTTCTCCTTCATCCAATATTGTTTCTCATCTGTTGATGGTTGGGTATTTTGAAGTTGAATTTTTTGTTCTGCGCAAAAAAGAAACTTGAGAAAAAATGGAAAGGAAAAAAAAAGGAAAATGAAAGAGCGAACAACTTTGACGTGAAATGAAAAGGTTATTTACATGGTTTAACAGTGTACTGCTGTTTGTCAGTTCAAAAAACTCATATGCCTCCGACTTTGAGGTGTCTTTTGCTTTTTTGTTTTTGTTCCTCCTGAGTCCCAGCTGCGCTTCGAGTTAATCGCGCGGCCCAAAACACGTTGGCGGTGGGCATGGTTTGAGCCGAAAGAGGAATTCGGCCGGACAATTTGCGGCAGCCACGAAATCACGCTTCATTCATTCTTCCATTCATCCGGGCGTTCCTGACGTAAGAACGCTGGATTCTCGGTTTCTTTTTCCATTCCCTGCGAGTGGGGGAGGGGAAGATTGCTCGCTAACCCATTACAAGCCCCGAAATGATTGACGCCAGAAAAAGTGTGGCAAATCCAATCGTGCCCCAGACTACTGTACTTTATAACATTTCGAACGTTATTTTTAGCCCAGGCAACTGGACTTTTTTTTCCTTAGATCAAACGTCAAGTTGATACCAAACACCCTTTGTTGTTGTCGTAGTTTTTTCGAAGCTGCATCTATTTTTGGCATATCTGCACCTATTGATGACAAAATAACTGAATCATTTATCTAAAAATAAATATAGTATATTTTTTCATTTAA
Source organism: Trissolcus basalis (assembly GCA_025266255.1). Taxonomy (NCBI): domain Eukaryota; kingdom Metazoa; phylum Arthropoda; class Insecta; order Hymenoptera; family Scelionidae; genus Trissolcus; species Trissolcus basalis. Next base: position 15,095 of record JAAMPD010001466.1, on the reverse strand, counting down.
ACAAATTTTTACAAGTTAGGAATTAAAAAGAATTCTGGAAATGAATTTTTCATTGATTATTACTGAGTTTATTTTTTAGACAATTTTGTATACAGGGTGTAACGGAAGTATACGATAGCGCGGCATGTACTAATTCTACGAGAAATTGTAAACAAACTTACAATAATGGTACACACAATTGAATCGATTTCGCAAACTTGCCAATTTTTGTCAGAGCAGATCTGATTACGGTCTACAAGTGTACAAAATTTTGAGTCGATTCAACTCTCGGAACATTACCAAAACAGAGTGCAAGCGTATCTCAGACGCAGTTCGCCCGGTGCGCATTGAAAATTTATTCTGAAATTGGAGACTGTGCACAACATTTTATTTAAATTAATGGAAATCAAACACCTAATGTTCGCGCATTTCAAATAATTTAATAATTATCCAAAATAAGAATATTATAAGAATATTAAATATAACCGTATTAGGTACGTTTACCTTATCAGTAATTTATTTTTCAGTGTATTAATTGGAATATTTTTTGTTTGCAGTAAACGGCAAGACGTCGAAGCGACGTCGTCGACGGCAAGGTGATATCGGAGGAGGTGGACAAGGGTGGTGGGAGGCGAGGGTCAGACGAAGGGTGGGGTGCTATGATCAGCATGGAGCTTCCGGCACACACGGCACAACATGGTGCTCTACACCTGGTAGTCGGTGTCGGGGTCAATTCAGGCGACCCGACCGGAGGTTCTCTGTCCGCTATCCATCCTCATGCTCAGGACCCGCTAGCCCACCACCATCACAATCACGGGAGCACGACACCCGGAGGTATGCATGAGGAATCCAAGAAAAAACGTACGTTTCTTCTTACGAATTCTCGAAGTTAGTTTTAATGACCAGACACACAGTACACAAGCGTCGGGTCAAGCAAACATGCAAATAAAAGCAAAATCCGTTCACTTCACCGCGATGCAAACTTGAACATCGCAATTGCTTATTAACCGCGAGACGTTTGCTTTTGTCTTGTGCACTGTGTACTTAGAGTATTAAGCTATTGTTCTCTGATCCTCGCTGAAACTTTAACAAATTGTAAAACCCGAGCGCTTATCCGCTCAGCTTCACGGAAGTTCGCGAGATAATTCAGACATGGTGTTTCTGCTTTGTAATTGGTCATTTTCTTATCCGCGGCTCGTGCCGTAAAAAAGCTAGACTCGCGAGTCGACTTTTTTCCAACCCTATCTCGCGTATCCCGCTGTTCGATATTATACAAGTTTCGCAGTTCCGTTTTGCCACTGTTATCACCGAGGCTTCTCTAACCGTTCTCTTTTCTTGCAGACTCCGCTAATTAGATTGGGAATTTTGGCCCGTCATCGGTCAGGCTGCTTATCCAGGGACTTATCACCGGCGCAAACATCTCGAATCAAAAAACAATTACGCAATAAAGTTTGATCAATTAGCACAGAATGATTTGATGGGAAAAAATAAAATCAAACGAAATCGTCGGGAAAGAAGAAAACGGGTGTATCTGTATCTGACCGCGTGTGGTCCACCGGACTGTCCGTGGCGCTTTGTCAAATACTTGATATCATTAGATTTAACGACCTCGAGTCTTGGCTCATGCCGTGTCACTGGCTCCCGCTACGGCGGCACCCTTTCATCTTTCTTAACCAGCGTTTGTGTCCCAGACGCACACCGAGAGGCGAGGCTGCATCCGCATCATCCGACAGTCAGAGACCACCGACTGCACACCACTCTCGATCATCGGCTTTCCCTCTTTTCTCTTCTTGCGCATTTTAACGTGCAAAAGCTATTTCGCATAATCTACTTTTTGTTTTGAAATCATCACTTGCGTCACTTCGCCTCGGACTTGCAACTTAGTCTTGGACATTTGCTGGAAAACATCGTCAACTTTAAATGCATGACAACCTTTTTTTCCTCCTCAGTCCTCGAGAAGCCGTTACTTCTCATTGAAAAATGTATCCCACCTTTCAAATTCTTCTCATTTCAATATCGGAATCAACAAAAATACAAAAATTCTATAAAACTAAAACGTTTTACAGTTTTGCAAACTGGTTATTAAAGTCGTTCCTATTGACAATTTTGTTTGTAACATTTCACATTTTAGAATTTTCCAAATTCTTTTGATCGGTCGTCTGAATGTTGGGGACGAGTTTTGAAAATTTCGTTAGATGAATTAATAAATTTTTGATAGTAGGTGTAGCTGTCGATAATGGGTGCAACTGGCTCAGTCGTATGTTTATAATAGAGGCATCTATCTTGGTATCTGATTTTGTTCGACGGGATCATTGAAAGTAACGGATGAGCAGCCAGACAACGTTAGCTCGGAATCAATGAGTAAGAAAGTGCAGTTGGTACACAATTCAGAACGTATAATGGCCGGGACAAACACCGGTCGCTGGACGGCCGTAATTAACACGTCGGAGGCAATCTAATCGGCGCCGATTGGTGGACGGATTGACGAAAGAGCGGCGGCTATCTGGCGCGCGTGCTTCAGCAACTGATGCGACAAGAAAATGTGTAATCCGCTGGTAGGAAATTCCTGCGGCACCAACAACCGGGCATACCGGTGCGTCGCGCGAATATAAACTACACGGCGCGACCGAGACCCCGCTGAATAGGAGCGAATTAAAGTTATGAATTGGCGCCATTGGTCAACGCATTCTTAACCACTGAATGCGACCGCAATGTTTTCGAATGTTTTCCGATTTAACGCGTGGCATTTCGTTCGTACACCGATAATAGCCGGATTTATCGTCCCATTAATTTCCCCGTATTATAATTATGGCCGAGGCATGCACGGCCATCGCTTTCAATTTCGTGGCTCGTTTTTATATTCTCATCCCTCGTTGGTTGATTTTTCAATTTTTGCAATACACTTTTTTTAAAGGAACGAAAAAGAAAGAAAGAAACAAAAAGGAACACGGAATTTCGCAGTCGCCGGTAAATCATCGAGGTCTCATTTTCAACGAACGTGCTTCTAATACTTTGAATTACAAACGCAAAATCGAACGCACAATTTTATATACAACGGATAGTTATAATGGCGATGATGCATCGCGGCAAAACAAACGGCGCGATGCGCTTCTTTTTCGGGCGATTATGCGAACGGCAATGGCGCGTTGCATTCTCTATCGTTGCTCCGCGCGCATATCGAACGTGATTATCTCTACCGGAGCGTGTCCGCGGTTGCATTAATTTGTAATTAATACTCGTCTACCGGGGTGTACGAACTTGATTTTTAGCGACCGGTCGCGATCCGCCCGACTGATTAATTTTGCCGGTGCCAGTGACCTCCAGTGTCGTCAATTTGCACTGTTGATTTTTCTGCGGTAATTGAAACTCTTGCTCTCGAGAGGAGCAATCGATTTCTCGGAGGAATCTCTCTGGTGAAAACGATTTTGTCCTTCGGTGTCAACGTTGCTCCGCAGCTCGAAAGTTATTTCCCGTGCAATAGCGTCTCATAATGGCACAGAGCTCGGAATTAAAGGCCGTCGCGAGTCGGTTGTGCGAGCAAAAGGAAGCTCTTTTTGTTATTGTCATCAGGAACATCGGCGTTCTTCAAAACAGGAAATTTCGCGAATTTTAAGAGTCGGTAGGGAAGGGGAGGGGGGATACGAAACAAAGACCGTCGCTCGACCACACAAATTCAATACTGGCTATAATTCCGGTGACTAATTACAGCTTGAATTAATCTGCCACGGTCGATTGGCCGATTTGATGGGACTCGACGTTTTTAATCAACCTGGCTTCCTGATTTCGCGTTCTGACCTTCGGTGTTGGTTTGACCTGGGCGAAAAATAACGTCCAGTGGCTCGGGGTTAGCACCAGCCGTGGGGTTCCTTTATGAACCAACTCCTCGTGGTGTTTCAGTTTGAAAGCACCGGACTGAGATAGTGCTTTTATTTATGGGGTAAATAAAGAAACAGCGCGCGATTCCGCGATACGGCGCCCGCTACAAATAGAACTTCCGTGCAACCTGCTCGACTCCTTCCTCCCTTCTATTTTTCACGTTCATCGCATTACTGCTGAGTGCATGATTCACAATTGTAATTTTTGTTCTCTTCTGTTCCAGATGACGGTGGTCACGGGATGAATCAAGATGGTGAGTGTTGCAGGTCCGGATTCACTTTAGCAGATCTGGATTTCATTTTGGAACGAACAATTGGTGTCAAGTTTGGTCTTTGAGTTTTCGTCAATGATTTAATTACTCAATGCGACCTCTGTTTTTTTTAACGCGCCAAGATATCCGACAAAAAAGCACCGTTCTTGATTGCGATGTCCTTTTTTCTACTTCTGTTATAAAACATTTAAATGTTTCACGAATTGAAAAATAGTCTGAGTGTTTTGCTCACTGGGACCTTGGTGCATTTTTTGCAATAATATTACGCAATTTGGATGCCTTGATTTAATTTGGAAGGAACAATGAAATTCGAAAAAGTGGCATGGAAATAAAAATTAAAAATAAAAGCCAAGGCAAAACAAACAAGATGAACAACACGATGGTTCGCACGTCGAGGCTGGGCTTGGTTTTGAAATTAGTCCTTCCAAAAGTTTGACACGTTTGGTATTGCGCGGTTCAGATAATTTATACTAATGACGTGCCGGGCCGAAACGATGTGCAAAGACGAGGAGTGAAAAAAGATGCGGGTGAAGATAATCTCGAGTTTAAAGGGTAAAACGATTGTAAGGTGTGAGCGTGGCATGTGGGGGGTCGAGTTTCTCGAGACCTCTTGCAGCACGCTCAATATTCAACAGGTATTTACATTCGCAAATTGTTTACGTCAGGTTACGATGAAATCTGTCAGGATTTCGTATACACTCCTAACCGGCTCTGGGCACGGGATAGTCCTTGGGGCTCTCGCCTTCGCGGCTCAGACCTATCAACCCCCTCTTAACCTTACACCCTTTCATCTAAAACACACATGATGTGTGTTAACGCGTTATGAGCGCTTATTACGTGGCATATAGAAAATATCTCGCGACTATCAAATTGATTCTCGTTCTCTCGCCGTCCGTCTCGAACGAATTTTTATTCGTCATTTTTCATTCGAGTTCCATTAAGGATGAATTCAATTTGATTTTTCATAATTACAAATTTAAAAATGGGATTTCAAAAAGTGGAAGATAAATCTCTCTGCGACTCCACCTCGTCGTGTACAATGCGAAAAATTATGCAACAAAGGGAACAATGATTTATGACAAAGCTGACCTATAAGATCTGTTTCATTCTTTCGCCCGAACGAAAAAGAATAATATCAATTTTAGATAATTTGTTTTTATTATCATTTTTCTTTCAACGGCTAAATCAATGGGCCAATTTTCTCATAACGTAAATCCACGACTGCTTTTACTGCGTAATTTCCACGGTGCGAACTGGCTCGAATAGCTATATTTTCTTCGCAAACAATCTCGTTACCATGCCTACAACTATTTCTATGACATTTCGATGGAACGGGCATGATCTATCTGAGGCTTTTAACTTGCGGCCGGTGAATAACCTCGGGAGAATTGTTGGGGCTCAATCAAAACTCATCAACTTTTTAATAACCTGACGTAAAAAAGTTAATGATCATTTACATATAGCCATTACTGGTTGAACCAGAGCAAATAGTTCTAATGTGTTGGTCAGCGCTTGTACGCAGGAGGCGGTTATGTCAGGGATCGGGCAGGCCTAATTATAGTATGTAACACAGTCGCGGGGCATGCTGCGATTACGCAACTCGCCGATACGGCTGCTCGCTGTCGAGGTCCTGCTGTACCTGACCGGTTCGACTGACCAAATTGCCTTGCGCATTTATACTTTTACAGATCAGTGAAATCGAGCGTCTGATAATTGTTATCTTCTGACTTCTAATTTTGCACTAAGTTATATCCATCGTACATTCCAAATGATACATTCTTTTTTTTTCAATTGTTTTAATTAATTCAGGCTGATTAACCTATCAAGCTAACTGCAAATTGGAAATAGATAAAACGATCATTGAATTTTCAGAATAAAAATATCAAAGTCACATTCTAATCAATTTGAATTTTGCAAAAAATTACTTCTAGTTCAAACGTCATAGAATAATGAAAGTTTTATCTTTAAAATGTTGTATGCGAATTGCGACTGAACTAGAATAACATTTGCGCAAATTGTTGATTTTGGGTTGTGCAGTTTGTCAGATTTTTTGGAATTATAAATTTTCGAAACAATAAAAATTTGAATAATATTAAAGTCGAGGTAGCGAAAATGGAATATAATTAGATACAGAACAAATTGAAAAGTGAAAAATTGTCGAACACTTATTTTTTGTTCAGCGGATAAACTATTGTTTGTTTTAAATCGTTTCAAGTCAGGGATGCGTACAAAAAAGTAATAATCGCGATTATGATTGTTGTGATTACCGTTTGATAATATAGACGTGGCGATAACGGCGACGTGATAATATAACTATATAGGACTCGATCGAATCGCGGTGCCCTTAAGTTATAACGGTGTTGAGCCATCGCGGAGATAATTCCACGGCAGTCATTTATTGCAGCAGCGCAGCTCGGGAACCGATGTTTATGAACCTGATCACCTAGTGTGGAGCAGTAAAGGGCTCGTGCGGTTGAAAAAAAAAAGGAAAGAAAAAACCAGAGACGATTGCAGCGCGCCAACTTGAACTGGCTTCTTCAAAAGAGTCCCGCTTTGATCTGACTCTTTCCAATGATTCTTCACTTCGACAAAGAAAAACGCATCTTTTTCCCCCTCTTTGTTTTAAATCCACAAGACGGTGGGCATTCATCAACTCATTTTTCACTGACGTGCAATCTTTTAGGCACAAACTCCGATCAGAAAAGAAATGCATTTTAATCTGATCGTTTGAAAGTTTAAAAGTCAAAAACTCAAATTGCATTTTCAATTGGTTAACATTCTATTGAATTTCATCCTGCTGATTTTCCAGTGAAACAATTTGCTTTGTTTGGATGACGTGAGCACTTACCTTTTGGCCTGCAGTTAAATTTCCAACTTTCAAGAATGTGTGCAAAGTACGCACGTTTTTCTCGCGTCTACACCGAGTGAGTGTGGATGTTCATTTTTTTTTTGCTCTCACACACTCGTGTATTACACACAGGCACAAAAGTGGCACGCACCACGCCCGCGCCTCTAGTCGAGCCAATGATTTGTATTGCTAAATGATCCGCTGGTCTGAAATACTGGTTTAATGACAAGCATTGCGAGTTATAATCTGCCTGCTTGTATGCACAAGCTCGCGCGCGCTGTGACACGCGCACTATCTGATGAATTACGGCTTCAAATTAACCGACGAGTTGTCCTGCTCGTGGCGCGACATCCTTCAAAATTCGCGTGGGGTCAGGCTTGAAACTATCCTTGAATTTGCAACATTTAAAATTCTCTTGACGTTTCCTCAAATTTCATCAGATGAAAATTTATCTCACTTCCTTTCGCAAATTTTATTTTTAAATAAAATATACTTTGCTACCGACAGATTTATCTCTGACACTTGACAGTTCAGATGGAGCACCCGGATAAGTACTTTTGAACGCTCACGGTTTTGCAAATAGGCGTGAGTTTCGTACCGTGGCTGTTCTTGTTGTGAAAATGGATGAAATAGCTTGATCAAAGTAAGAAAAAAAATGATAAATGAAAATTGGCGTGAGGAAAAAAAAAGGTGCATTTGATCATTTTTTTTCAGGTCAAACTTGTTTACAACAGGGAATGAGAGAACGTTCCAAACAGCCGTATCCCATTAATCGAAAATTCGTGGTCCAAAGAAAAAAAAAAGGAACTGAAAAATGACGAAATAATAATCTTGAAAATTCAATACAAATTGAATTCTATCGTGCGTCTTCGTCTTGTCGGCTCTCCGTCTGACAGTTAATGTAGCGCAATCGATTTCGATCGTTATTGACCACGCGATCACGTGTTTGAGTATTAACACCTTCACATGCAGGTACGCAGGCATACAGACGCATATTCACATGTTTAATTCTTCGAGGGCGTGGCTCTCTGAATTGCAACGGTATCATAGCCAACGAGCACTTATCATCGGAACTAAGTGAGTTGTTTAGGGTTATCGGCCAGGGGATATTGCTCGATGAACTTTTGCACCACGTGCCTCTTTTGAGTTTTCCACACCCTAATCTTAATTCGAGATCTCGAGGGAATCCTCAATCAGAATCTTCTTTCTTGTATAATTACAATCAGAATGTTTTCATTATTTTTTGAAAGTTAACGTTTTTGTTTCAGTGAAAAGAAAAAAAAAGAAAAGAAACAAAAATAGAAACTGATTGTGTAACAGTTCATTTTTCGGAACATAAGGAAACGAAGTTGACCGGTAATATCAGTAATTTGCACGCATCCCTCGACCGTGGCAGTTGAACACTCTTCCTGATACTCGCCACTTGGGTTCGCCTGGTTAATTCGAACCCCGAGGATGTCTGGCATCCTCGTTCAGCTACTTCAGAGCAACAGGGTGATGGCATATATGTATGACTACAAGAGGCCTCTGAAATGTGAACACCGTCGCGAGAATCAAGTGCTAGCTTAACGGCTGTACTACATCTTCAGTAGAAATTGAAATATGTTACGTATGTGCGTTTTAATTGGTAAAAAATGCGAGTTCAACGAGACCTACTCGTGGGCACTTGATTGGCCCAAGAATTTATATTTCACCTATGATATTTAATACGGTCAATTTATTTATACTTGATACAGTTTTTTTTCTTTTAACATTGAACTAATCGGATTTAAAACAACTGGAAGAATTTTAAACAAAGACATCTTAGTTGATTCCCACACAAACGAAAATATAAATTTTAAGAATATTTATAGATATTTTTTATTGTAATTTTTACATCAGTATTTGTAGTTTTACAAAATTGTTGTATCAAATGTATAATTAATGTAATAATTATATATTTGATGAAAAGTTTGTATAGAATAGATTTAAAGTATATACAAAATTATTATTTTCGTCAGTGTGGATATTGTGGAGGCCAATTTGTAAAAACAGGGGTAACAAAAAATGTCGGCTGGGATTGGAATCACAGGTATATCATAATCGATACTTTCCGATTGGGACGTAAATGCGATCGAAATGCTTACTCATCATACGTGTTAGAGCACGGTAGCAGCAATTTCGTTGCGGTCATTTTCGCGTCAAATCTACTATTACTTCGATTCGCGTTGATGTCGGTGCGAGAAACCGCGATTCGATTTCAAGAGCGACCAGCGGCAATTGCTTGAGAAAGTTGGCACTGCCTTGTGATACATTATTTAACACCCATTCATTTTTATAATAATCAGCGCAGCCGATTTTTTCTTCATCCTCGAAAATTTTAATCTCACCAGATACTTCTGTAATCAAAATTTATCACATTCATCTTGCGGAGTTAATGGAATAACAAAATGGTTTTTTTTGTTCATTCGGAGAGAAAAATGCCGATAAAAGATTGTGCTGCATAGGAGAGTGGCCGACACCATAGAAAGCAGTCGAGTGTTTAGCTCAGCTGATTGATATTGACCAGTTTTATCTTTTAGATCGCGATTGAGTATTGAATTCAACGAACGTCCTCTCAAGAACGTTACACCGGAGCACAAGACTGCACAGGTGCACAACTTTAATTATAAGATTGCACTCTGGGCATGTATTTTCTTGAATACTGATTACTGGAAAACTCTCGATACCGATCGTACTAAATTTCTTACCGGTTATAAAATTTTTCGCATTTTTCGTCCTGGATATACTTCTTTGTGTCGACAGTCCACTTTATCAGACCCTCCAACACACAATGAGTTTTATTTTTCCGTCATCTGACCAATGTTTAACTACATTTTTTACCACAACATTTTGCAAAATTCACCAAAATCGTTTTCATTCATATGACATCAAAAACCATCAATAGTTTACATTGATATTGATATTTATAAACAAAACAATATTGTTTGAGGGAAAAACTTTAATTGAAAAATTTTCTCAAGTCGAACATTAGGAACACAAATCTTGTAGTTATTAAAAATTTATTTCTGATATGAAATTTTTGTAGGGAAGTCTCGTCTTGATATCTCAATTTTTTTTGCAAAAAAAAAATGAAAATTTTACTTGTACAAATTCAGAGATTATGATTATTTCATGGTCCATTTTTTGAAAACGATCGAACTTGACTGCAACTTTTGATAGGCGACAGAGCGTGACGTCGTTAACGTTTACGAGAGGCCGGCCTCTCGACTCCCGTACTCGCGTTCAACCCTGAGATTCAGATGCGACATGACCTAGACAGTCGTCACGCCATTTGCAATTACACGTTTGTCGTTACCGAATACTTGGATAACTCGGGTCGTTGTTGCTCCAGTTTTCCACTTCAACTCACCGCGAACTGGTTCCTGACCATCCAAGCGTTAGATCGATATACACTCAAAGGTAAACGGCACATTCGTTTATTGTACATATTAATGTCTACCTTCTCCGATAGATCATTATCGTTCGACGTTTTCCATTTCATGCATTGTCCAAATAAAATTTCACATTACGATGTTGCAGCTACCGACAACAGCTCGATCAACACTGATGATGGTGCAGCAGTAATACAATGAAACTGAAAATGTTATTTCAAAATAAATTACAATTTTTCAACTTAAAAAATTACAGCGATAAAAACACATCGCTGATTTCAAACGTTGATTCTCGATGGGACTGAATTTTCAATTTCATGAGATGAGTTAGAATTTTAGAAATGATAAAAATGGTAGTTTTCGAAGTGGTATTTTGAAGATTTGAAAATGTGATTGTTGATGCAATGGATAAGAGGCTGGTATTATAATAAACAACTTAGCAATAAAACGTTGGTGTCCAATTAAGTGTCATTGGCAATCAGGTTTGAGGAAACCTTAGGTGCGCGATAAGGTCGCGTTATCAGATCGGTCTCGAATTTCAGCGCTGATTGAGTCCACTCTCGGGGCCGTAAACAAATGAACGCGTACGAGATGTGTTGAAGCGGTACAGCGTGGCTTATCGCATTTGGCCTGATGCATGTAATTTCATTAGATTATATTAGAATCCGTTTACGGTCATTTACGGCAACCCATGAGTGAAGCCGAGGCGGGTAATTTGGAACGCAGAAAGAGAGCTCTCTATCTGGTCATATCTTTGGCGTTTACTTTGACAATGATAGGCTGATTATCGTATTATTACAAGTTGGGCATTAACTTAACCGAGGAATAACCAAGTGCAACGCCATAATCGATGTTGCATATCAGAACCGGGCATGATTGACGGTGAGGTTGAACCGCTTCGGACATCGATCGCTCATCTGGGACATTGTTGACGTATCGTTGGTTTGCAGTCGAATTACGGTAAATTAGCGGGAATAAAGAGCCAGTAGTGAGCAGGTACCTACATCGAAGACGAGTCGGGAGATGGACTGACGGATGGATGGGCAGGAGCAGACATAAATTAAGATAGGAGACTGATTATGAGGAGAGGGCAGCCTATCATTACCCCGGCCATCGTGACCGGTTGACCCTGCAGCCGTGGCTGCTGAGCACTCCGCGCTCGCGAATCATTCTGCCTCGTGCCCTGTTAATCCAAGGGTGGGAACTGCAAATTATTAATCTCTCTGACGTCCAACATCTTTCCTTGCTTTGACTCTGCCAATTGATGTTGTCAAAGATCAACATATCAAGTTCAAGTTCAACATCATACATTTAGGAGCTATTTGTAAAAACTCAATTAAATGAAATGTGTAAATCAGTTTTTGAAAAGGTTACTTTTTTGAAGATTCAAAAATTAAAAAGAAAGTCGGTTTGTTTTTAGAAAGAGAACTACTACATTGAATCCAATTTTGAAAAGATGAATTGTGATGTAAAATTGGCATGGTTTAAAAATTATTCATATTGTAAAAAGTTTTTACATTTTATAAAATAGTAGAATTTTTAATTTTAAAAAGAAAACAAAATTACATTTCTTACAAAAACGTTCTCAATTGAATCACATTTGTTTAGAAAGTATTATAGATATTATGTAGATAATATATAGATAATAGAAATATCTGTATATCATCTAGATTGTGCTATTGGGGAATATTGAATCAAAATCAAAAATAATGAATTTTGATAAAAAAATTTAATAAATCAAATTTAATTAATTCACATTACAAAAAGTGTTATGTTAATACATTTTACAACTCTGCCCAAATTAATTTTAGATTTTTAATTTTCAAATGAAATTTTTAAGGAAGCGAATTGCAAATAAAAAAGAATAAAAAAAATTTTTTTTTAAATTTTTTGTATAAAGAGAACAACACTTAGCCTAAATTATAGTCGTATGTTTATGACGTCCAGTAGCGATTAGATGATTCCGCATAACTCGGAGAAAGTTCGCGATACAGGTTGACTTTTGTGGAATCACCTGACTCAGATGGTTCTTAAGCTGGTATAAGATGCCGGACACGATAGCGTCATGCCCACGCACTGCTACGTTTTGCTTCCTTTTTTCCGTACTCTCGGCAAGATTTGATCGCGTTATCTTCGAGCAAAGTAGGTCTCCGTCGCACTCACCTTCTTACTAATTTCCGGTGAAATCCAATTACAGCTTTTAATACGCAATTAGGTTGCATTTTAATTTTCCTCGATGCTGATGCATTAGACTTATTCTATTTTATTTTATATATTTTTTTTCTTCTTTCATTTCGCACTTTAATTGCGACAACGAGTCATTGTCGTTGAATTCAGGCGTTAATTTTTCCATCTGCTAAACTCTTTTAATTTTCCCCAATGCCGCGATTTCTTTCGATTTTTATTTACAATCGTTCTATTGTCGATCGAAAGTAGACCAAAGTTTAACGTGCTTTTTTTTTCATTCGCATCGCTTTACCTTCTGTTACTTTATGCTGCAATTAATTTCTAAAAATACGAAACAAAAAATAACAACAACAAAAGAGAGGAGAGAAATAAAAAAAAACAAAAAAACAAAAAAAAACATGGCATTCAAAACTGAAAGTCACCTGACAAATGGTCGCAACAATGATAAAAAATGATGAAAATTTTGCGCACGTTCCTCCATTGACAATAAAATATATATCCGGATAAATTATTGATAAAGTGCGTTTCGCTAACGAGATGCACTAGTGCGCATATCGCACACTCGAGCGGCTCCTTGATCGTGCGATATCGCGATTTTTCGCCTGTTGGCATCGATCGATCGATCGCTCGCGGCGTTATCAAGTCGTCGGGATCACAAAATCATTGCGCGCGTTGCATCCCAGGCGAAGACCCGGTGCCGATCAAATTATCATAATCCTATCGGTGCCTCGGACATCGCGGATGGCTTCCTTGGAAGCGTTCGAGATAGCTGCGCATCGCGCGTTTTGTTCTTTGATTGTCAGTCTTGCAGGTCATTGCGCAGCAAATGCCTTTAGATTTATCCGTCATGATACACTTTATGAACCTTTCCGCGCAAGCCATAAAAACAACCAGTTTATTGTAACCGCATCAAAAGCAAACCTTTTTTTTTTGTTGATAAGTTAATCATTTTTGTAATTGCTTTCAGATTTTTTTAAGTCACGCAAAGGAAAATATGTCAGAAGATAAACAATGATAAATGACCGATTAACTTTTTACAGTCATAAATGAAGGGGCCGATTTTTTCGCCAATTAAAACTAAAGCAAGTTCAAACGGGCAAAAACATTTACGAGCAACAAATTTGGTCAAACGAGGATGTTAAGATCGGCACGGAAATCGGTTGGATTTGAATCGACCGTTCGATAGATTGTTTGTTCTAAATGGATTTTGTCTCTGAAGGCTGGCATTCCCGGCGGTTGTTTTGCATCCATAAACACCGATACTAAATGAGACCGAGCGAAACAAAAAGACCATACGGAAAATCGTGTGTGAAAGAAAGTAATGGAAAGGGATCGGTATACGATCGCGTTACCTGGAGCGTCACGCGAACCCAGCATTGGATAGCAGAGTGCATTAGTAACCTGTTTGGTGGACGATAAAATAACTATCGTTTTAAGATTTACTAGATTTATAGACCGGTCATGTGGCGAACTACGGGCTCGGGGTCCTCGTCCTACGTACCCGGCGCGTACTTACCTCCATTATGTGCATACGCTATCGCGCTCGCCATGCGTCTGCTCATAATTCCATAAGTCAATTTAAACTTGCCTCGCAAAAAATTCGCCTTCGCCTTTTTAACATATTACTAGATATAACGGCGTCACATCTGATATCCCCCGGTTTTTCTTCAGTTTAATTTTATTTACGATCTCGAGATTTATCATCTATTTTTTTTCTCGATCAAGTAAGTGCACATTCTTTCGCACCATTTGAAATACAATTCATTCTTTAATTCAATTAGAACTCATTTTATCAAGACTTTTAAATTTTATCCAATTGTATAGAATCATATATAATTATTATATTATATATTATTATATATTTTTATTATTATTATATTATTTATATTATATTATATTTATATTTTATCGGTGCGCGAATAATGCATCATTGTGTAACTACAATAACTTTTTGTTTTTAATGCACTCAAGTATAATATGTAACAAAGTAGCAGAAATAAGAACCAAATAAACGGTACTTACCAATAAAATCCAATAAAAATGAACAGTTTTTACAAATTTAATGAAAAATATTTGAAAAAAAAAACATATTTTCTTGATAATGGCAATATAACTACGCACGAGTTTGTTAAAAATTATAGGTGTATATTTAAAGCCATAGTACCGATTTTTTATTTGAATTGTATTTTGAATATCTGTTATGAAATATATTTTTTGTCATCATTTAATAACAATTTTGAAGATAATTCAACTGAAATTGCCATATCTTAATTAATTGATCCCTTTTCGTAAATCCGCACGGAAAGAAATAACCCACTAAATTTTACTGTGAATCCTAGTAAACTTGTGACCGAATCGTATTCTGTGATAATAAATCAAATTCCAATGAAAAACAACGATTTTTAATTCAACAAATACTCAATACATAGTAAAATTTGCATAAAATCCACATAAAAATTACTAGTTATGTAGTAATATTTAGCGTTTGGCAGTCCAGTCACAAGTTTACTAGGATTCATAG
>JAAMPD010001465.1:0-23997 GCA_025266255.1 Trissolcus basalis | reverse complement strand
ATATATATATATAGCCCAAAGAAGATGGCGAACCGATGATCAAAAAAATTATACCTTATCATAATGTGGAAATTTAAGGGTCCTAACAGATGTTGTTTTGGCAATTTCGTCAAATTATGAATTGATCGATTCATTAGGAAAACAATATAATACAGCCTTATAATATGAAATAAAGTAAAAACTAAAAAGGAACAGAGTGGCAAAAAAAAAATATATATATTTGAATCATCAATTGCAAATCGTGTCACTTTTCAGTGTTTAAATGTTTTATTACACTGGCAAAATGATATAATAATTCCCTTTATAATACTGTAGTAAATTTTGTACATTGATCATTTTTTCTTCATGTCATTCTTTTTGACGCATTTTTATCCTATTAATATGAATCATGTTTGTATAGGATACATACCTAATTGGACGTACATCTTTGGCCTGACATTTTCCTGCCATGCTGCTCGGGAAGCTTGGCAGAGAATTGCGAGGAGAAAAAAGAGAAGAAGATCGCGAGGCGCTTGATGCATGGTCGCGTTGACTGCAAATCCAACTGCTAATTGCACTAAGAAACAAATCCAACGTGACGATTGCAAATCCTTGCACACCGGTGTCTCACTGAATCGATCATTAATCACTGCCGGCACTAATATCACACAAAAGCTCAAATCTGCTTATACCTCCGATCCCGGAGGACAAACGAAATGTGGGGAGGGAGAACTGGGGAAACAAGAAAAAAGCAAACCACTCGTACGCACTAGGGTCTCACTTTACAGGGGATGACGGGCGGCGACGATCAAGTTGCGCGTCCATAATCGGCGAACGCGCAAGCATCATCCTCGCGACATACGTCCTAACGTCGCGATGCTCCGCGAGACACTGAGCGCGTGAAGCGCCCACGCACGCGCTTAACACGCGACGCAAACAGTTCCGCGCAGTTCGACCGTCGCAGTGGGTTCTTGCGTCGGACAGCGAGCACCCAACCCTGCCTTTCACCAAAGGATTTCGACCGTCTTCTTAGTTTATCTTATGTCAGCGTAAGCTTCCGCTGCTCATCTGGCTACTGAATTTCAACCTCCAGGTATCAAGCGTTCAGGATCGTCTACCTAAAAACAAACTGATAATGATTCAACCCATTTTTAATTCTAAGTACTTATATAAAAGTATTATGAAAATTGAGATAATTCTTAAGGTGAATTCAAAAGGTTAAAACGTGAAAATACTCTTTCATTATTTAAGGGGTAACCTACTTAATATCAATTTTCCAAATTTTTTAATATCATTTTTCGAAATGTAAGTTCTTATTATTGTTTATTCGTAGAAAATTCAACATTTCGTAATTGAAAATTTGAAGTTTTGATTTAATGAACTTGTAAATAAAAATGTAATAATATTTTACAATATATTAGATATGATGTTTTCTAAAGTGCTATGCATCGCACGTCACTTTGGTGGGCCCTCTATACTGAAAAGTTTTTGAGAAATAGAATTTCAACATTTTGATGCAAAACACATGCAAATTACACGGATATCATGTCCAATTATTAGTTCAATATTTAAAATCAGAGGGTCGGGCGGGGTGAAAATGATCAACTCAGTTTAGACAATTTACATTTAATTGCAAAAATTTTTCAACTTACCTATAATATGAATGAACAATTTAAGAATTCATTAAACACGTTATGTGAAATGTAAAAAAACCAGCAAGTAGTTTATACGTCATTAAAGACTGATCACTTTTACCCCTCTTATGATCATTTTTATCCCGCCTGACCCTATATATTTTTGAATATTTTTGTTTCGAATTATGAATGTTTCTTAGTCATTTTACATAAAATCTATTTTGTTCAATTTTCTTGTAGCATAACAGTGTACATATAATAATTTTGATTGAAAAAGTCCTCTTTTATTTATATTAAATGGAGAAATTACCATATGAACATAAATTTAATTAAACTGAATATTAATTTTGTGTTATCGCAAACAAGCAGATGAATTGAATAAATTCAAAGCATATTAATTGAATTTTTTATCATAAAAAATGAATTCAAATCATAAAAGAAATTTCGTACTTGAAATAGTATCGGATTTTGCAAATATAAATATAAAATTATATTATGTTTCCCGGGCGCTTGCGCTTTACAATTCGTTAACACAGCTTCATGATCCGCAAATGAGGTCGGTACAATTTTACCTGTCGAGTTCAAAGAACTTAATAATTTATGACGTCTTATTGTGAAAATTAATGTTTGATATCTTTTGTTGATGTAAATAGAAATGAAAAATTTTTTACTATCAAAATCGAAACATCCTGGAAGGAGATTGGCGCAATTGCGCTAATTTCCTTGATTTATAATAATTGTTGTTTTTTTTAAATTATGTGGTTGCGACGAAAAATTTGTTAGAAAATGTGTCCAAAGAAATCCAAATAATTAAGCCAAACTTCTTCAAACTTAAAATGCAGCTTCAATGAGGACATTAAAAATTAAATATAATGATAACACTAAATGTTTTTAACACAATGTTTTTGTTTTTCATTTCATTTCACTTTTTGTTTTTCTCTACATAATTTTTAATCATACCTATGTTTTACGTCCTAAGTCTGCAAAAAATAAGAAGGGAAGTGATTGGCACTGAAAATTTTTTAGCCAATTTAAATAATAAGGGATTTTTGGCGAAGATTATATATATTTTTATCTTTCAGTAGTTAATTATTATGGAGGAGCTCATATATCTTCATTAAAGTTGCATTTCCAAAGGACTTCAAATATGGCTTCAAATTTTTACAATGCTTTTACACATGAAAAATTTATTTTGATTATAATATTATATTATTATTTATTTATCGTTATAAATATGTTTTTTACAAATTTATTGAAACTTATAGAAATAATTATCTGATTCTTTAAATCACAAGATAAGTGATTATGGGTATGTTTTTCATATTGAAAATAATTTTGTCACAAAATGTGCCCTTCTTTTTTTTTAGATTTAGATTAGACCTCTAGATTTTTATATGCATAAACGAATAAGCTTTTGATAAAAGAATTTAATTCGAATAATTAGTATTTGAGACTAGACGGTACAAAAATAAAAATAAACGACTGAATATTTACATGAAAAAATTCGAATTTATTGTCCTTTACCCAGAAAAGATTAGTCAAAGTTGAGTCGACTTTGCACTCTTTATAATATCGGATCGGATTATTATCAGCACTCTCCAGCATCCGTGTAATAAGTCAAAATAAACAACGTTGGACAACATTAGAACAATGTTGTCAGCTATTGTGTAGCCAAAGTTGTACCAATGTTTATTGGATTGACAAAGTTGTGTAAAAAACGAATAACTAACTTCAGCATTTATATAATGGTGGCATCGAGTGTTCATCGGTAACCAACATTAGGCCAATGTTTGTACATTACTATCAATCCATATATATAGTTTTTTTTTTAATTTTTCTTTAAACTTATTCACGAAAACACTGTGGTTTCTCAATTCCATTTACGATATGCTCCTATTTTTCGTTCTTTTTACCTGAATGTTGACTCATAATTTATTTCTTAAAATATTTTAAATTAAATACCATCACAAAAATGTATATTTCTCAATGAATGTTCGTGATGTGTACGCACCCATAAAAAGATAGGATGCGTAGGCATGTTGCACGTTCGTTATGAATCATGCTTTACCTGTCAACTCAAATTGTGGTAAAACAGATTCTAGTGACATTTAAAATTCAGAGTTATGCAAATTTTAGTCAAACAAACAATTCCTTTTAGAATGTTTTCATATAGTTGTCACATAGGAGATAAAAAATTGTGATGGTTATTCACTCGATTGACTTTAAAAAATTATTTTGTGAATTTCAATGAGTAATTTACCTAAAAAAATAAAGTCGCACAATTCATGAACAAAAGCTGATTATAACTATCCGTAATATTGAAATACAATAAAAGAAAGATAGAGTTTCGAACGTAAAGCTACATAGCAAATAGATTCGGAAAGTTGCAGTGAATTTTGTACAATTGTTGTGATGAGAAGGGAATCAAGCTCGACATATAGATAGAACTGCAGTGTATTGAACTCGCGGCGGTGGCTGAGAGACGGCGCGCATCGGCTAATGAACTCTTCACGTATGATCAACGAATAATTTGAGTCCGCACATATTAGATCAAGAAACGTCAACTCTCACAAGCTAAGAATAATCCAACTGTTTTTCTTACAGCACAATTATGGAAAAAATGGAGCTGATTAGGGATACGCGCCGCATGCCCCTACAGCGCACTCCGTTATCCAGGTTCAAGCAACTTGTCGAGAAACTCCACATACCACTTTTCACGTTCATTGAGATTTTCACTTCATCATCATAACACAAACTTTTCAATGCTCTGAACGTTAAAGTAAAATGTCAGTCAGCTACACCGTAAACCATACACCACAGCTGTCTTTTTTGTTTCGCTTTGTGCTGCCTGGATCTTTCTTTTCTCACTAATGCTACCATACCCAATGACATCTAGCGGCAGTATATTCAACTTCTTATGCCCTTCTAACGGCTTAATGGCGTCTTTGATTAACTTTTAGAATTATACAATTACTTGAATGAATCGGACAAATATAATTTTCATAAAGAAATATAATATTGTTAAAACATCATTTTTTTAAATAATTTTTTACACAGATTATTCTTGTAGACTATTTGTTTTTTACTACTTATATGAAAAAAGTATAATATTTATTGCAACATACTTTTTTACTTTTGAATTATTTATAATTATAAATTTCGAAGTAATTACCCTATGAATGATATTATAAAGATGGAATAAAAATATTGATATCAAACAATCAGAAATTTGACGTATTTTAATTTTTTCAAATAAAGGGATTAATAATTAATCAAAATTAATGTCAACAATTAACTCTGTTACGTTTGATCAATTTCAACAAAAAGAGACTGATATACAGAAGTTGCATTTATCAATTTTTATTATTCGTTGAAGATTGAACATCGGAAAGTATACCTTATAATAGGAAAATGAACAAAAAATTTAACTTATAGAATAAATAGTACATTTACGACCGTTTCAGCGCACATCTTGCATATTATCCTATGGATAATTGTCATTGTTGAGGGAATCGGTGCAGACATATTGACATTTTCAAACTGATGTGAATATGTCGTTATTACTTTTATTGTACAGGTGACAACTAGCTATAATCGTGATAAAAGCTAAATGATATAATAATTATGTTTTTTCTTGAGACGTTATTAACATATATAACGATGAATTTTTCTATGAGGTTAACATAATATTGTATTTTATACATATTTTTTTTACCGCACGAATTGTATTTAGTGTTACATTTGACTCATGTACGCGAGTTAGATCTGTTTAATTAGTTAAATTAAATCGAATTGTTAAATTTCTGACATTTTTTCACACATTGCATAAAATTACAATTTTTTCTTTCCATCCACAGTTGTTATCTAAATTTGACAAAAAAATCAATTTCGAGTATTAGAAAACACTTAACATAACGGAACGAATAGAACGGAACAAATAGAACGGAACGAATTTTTTATAGAAAAAAGAATAAACCAAATTGCATTTCAGATTGCATAAGAGTATATAAAAAATGAAAATTTTTAATCAATTCAATATTCAGAAGTACAATGCCATTGTAAATAAACCGTATTAGTTTATCAACATAATCCTAAATTAAAAGCAAAAGAAATATGGTTTTCCAAAAACAACATAATGTCCAAACATGTATCACTGTATACATGTGTAAATTTTTTGATTTATCGTTTTGTGACGAATAATTTAATAAAAATAGATCGTTCAGTGGCTTTGTATATATTGGGAAAAGTGTATCACACTAACCAAATTAACTTTGACTGCATACTGTTGACAGACAATTGGAACAAAAATTATTTGTTTGACACAATTTTTTGTTCCAATCGTCTGTCAACAGTGTGCCGTCAAAATTGACTTTGTTACAGTCGAACACTTCTCCCAAGATACATAAAGCCACTAAACAAACTATTTTTCTTAATTATATTTGTAAAAACTAACAAAAATAACAGAATAACTAAATTGTGTAAGGGAGACAGAATATACATATGACATATCACTTTAAGGGATTAGAATATATGTTTTAATTTTATTTGTTTGTTTCTTTTTTTACAACTGAATCAAACAAAAGAAAGTAAACACTTTATTTAACTCATTTGTTGTTTATCAACAGTCTTCCTTTCATAAACTAATCTCACTATGACCGATGAAAAAAATACCATTTTCACTGGTCTCTATATTTCAAATTAAATTGTAAATGTCTGTGACTGGCAGTCTCATACACAAAGTACACATTTTCTCACGACCCCTAATACACGGGGATGTTCAAAAGTTTAGAATAACTAATAAGTTAATTTTGAAAAACCAAAAACAGATAGAAATTCTTATTCTTGTATTTTTTTTTTTTTTTTTTTTTTTTTCATCATTATACCAACTGATTAAATGTGCACCGCGGCGTCTTTCTTGTAATGAAACTGATAAAGTTTTATCTAAGCGAGAAATAATATTGGAATGGAAACAAAAAAGGCAGCGCGCAACTTTGATTCGGATTATGTTTCATCAATCGATGCATCAATCAGCCGGCGATAGTAAAGGATACTCTTGTCGCAAAAACAAAACACGCAGAGAATACCCTTTGTTCCGTGGTATAATTTTCAAATGTTATTTGTTTTTTTTTATCAAAAAACTATTTCGACAAATATATCTTTTTAATCTCTTGTATTGAATTCCTTGAAAAAAAAATGATGAAAATATTCAATTTACAAATATAAACGTAAATATAAGCGTAAATATAAACTAGTGTGTTTAGAATATAAATTTGAAAACAAATTTCTGGACACAAGTCCAGTATTTTCCTGAATAAGTATATTAGATGGCAAACCATTTTATCAAACAAAGAAATTTTGGTTTATTCTATTATAATTCAACATTACAGAATTTTTTAATATTCATCAAAAAATTCTAACAAAAATTGCTGTAATTTTGCTGATTATTCAAGAAATTCAGTGGTGGTGGGATCTTGGCTGAAAATAAAATAACAACTTTAATGGAACTTGTTATTAATTATCATGAATAAAATAATAATAAAAGTAAAAAGAAATTTGTGACAAAAATGATGAAATGTTTAGATGCATAAATAAGGGTTGAAATACAATTTATATTTATAATAGAAAGAAAGTATGTTTAGATTGAGAATTGGAAAAAGAAGAAGTTAAAGGATAAATTGAAAGGAAAGTATAAATGATAAAATGAATATATAAGCAAAACAAAGTTTGTTTATCTTCTAGTTTTGTAAACAAGGAATAAAAAAAGTTGAAATATAAATTGCAGCATTCCAAAGGGTGCATACGATGTTGTTTTCATCTTCTTTCCATACAATGGCGAAGCGCAAGGCATCAATTAACGGAAGCCATAAAGACAGTAAAATAATCGAGCACAAATCGAGCAGCAAGAGCGTTTTCAATTCACGTATCAGCTCTTGGACAAGAAGAAAAAGACGCGAGCAAGAAAATGGTTGAAGAACGATTGAAGAGAGAGGGAGGACGTATCGGTGGGCAAAAAACGGAGACAGAAAGAATACTTTGCGAATTCATCTGAGATTTATGTCGGTGCTGGCGGTGTGTATTCTACGTTGAATTATTCATGGCGATCTTTTATCTCTGCTATCTGGACAATCTCAGCCGCAAAACGGCGAACCAATCCTTTTGATCTACATACAAAATGCCGATTAATTATTCCTGAATTATCGCACCTCTCAGGATTATAAGCTTCCCAGTATTCGCACTTGCTCTTCAAGTCTGATAAACAACCGGCTGTGGAATGCTCGGATGCCACGCAGATTTACACTACCAATATTCTGCCAACTTTTCGTCCGTTTCCAATCTCCTCTCTTTCTCTCTCCGGATACTTTTTCAAATCACACCTTTTTTCATTCAATGTTTTCATTTTTATAAAATGATATTTGCAATTTGGCTAATAATTCTACCGTTACTTTTCATCCAAAAGCTTTATTTGAAATTAAAAAAGAAAGACAATATTCAATCAAATGGATGGATTCATTTGAATCTGACATTATATGTTGGGATTTTGGGATGAAAGCAAACTTTGATTCGCACTTTTAATATAATCACTTAATTCAATAAAACACACGACAAAGAGAACAATCTGTCCACCACGAAACTTCCAAAAAGACTAACTAGTTTGTCACAACCAAGTATTTAAACTACCCGCAACCATTGTTAATTCCTGCAACTTAATCCTAAACATATGTCTGAAAATTATGGACCGACGGATCATCAACATTCTTCTTATCTGTTTGAGTTTTCCGTTTTATGATACGTTCGACATGAAACTATTTCCTTATACAAAAGTGTCTTAAAAAGATAAAGAAAATGAAACAAAAATACTGAGAGTGTTCTCCAGATGTTTTGTTATTCTCAACAAATTAATAAAATTATTTTGTGTGCTTAGATGAATTTTTGACAATTTTAATCCTTAAAATCAATATTATAAATTGAAGTGCACATGATGAAAAACATTTTGTCACTTTTTCAACTTTTTCACTTGATTGTCAAAAGTTAAATCTAAATTGATCTGAAAAACATTGGAACAATGTTGGTGTACTTGGGCTAACGAAATTTAATGATAACGAATTCTGTTGTGTTGTTTTTTGTTTGTTTGTTTGTTTCTTATTAAACGTTGTTAAGGATTTTGCATTGAACAAATTTTAATAATATATAACTCTATCAAAACAGCGTTCAAGCATGGCTTCCTTCTATGTTATTGGAATGCACGTTAGAATTTTTGCGCTTGTAACCATAATTACAGTGCTTGATGTTAATTTTTCGCAGAATTTTACCGTTAATATCGTCGTTTTCATTATGATTGAATGTTTCGAGTAGAAATTGTTAAACCGTATACATAAAGCGAGTACAAGTAAATTTTCAAAGAAAATGTAATTCGGTAGAACAATATAATAAAATGAATGGGCAAAAAGAAACGAAATGGGAAATGATTGTGATGTAAAAGTTGAATCTGTGTGAATTGAAGAGATTGAAAACGATATTTAAGCTATTTTGGTGAACGAAATGAATAATTGAGAGATGAAAGTTTGAATTGATGATGGAGCGCTGTTGTTCGTAATTTTATAAAACTAAAAATGGTGAGAATATAGTAAAAAGAAAGAAAACTGGTTGACTGTTTCAGATATGGGAGAATTGACGATGTCAAGCAAGCTGCATCTGAGAGTTCGAGCGCGTAGGAAACCTGTGTCGTTGGTTGACGCGAGAACTTCATACAGCATGCTGCTCAAGTCCCGAAGAAAGGACAGAGAAGACTCGAGTGTTGCAGTGGAACCGCCAGTGTCAACAATCTACAGTTCCCAAAACGGACGTGTGAGCGCAAATCAAGAGCCCGTCAGCCGTATCTCCGAGCTCTGCGAGAACACGTCCTCGCAGCCACCCGAATCTGCCATTTATCAAACATGCTCACCAACTGCAACTTCGCACTTCCAGTGCCGATGGCGAATCTATCCACGGCACATGGCTATCTTTCTCTTCTGCTTCATATTATTACCTTTCTTAAGGGTCAGTGGATGTCATCCTGGCATCGAAACACCAGGCTGTAAGTCTAAATATTTATCAACCAACACGTAGTTATGTTATTTCAACCAGCTAATTTTCATTTCATCAATAATATTACACACAAGCTAATTTTGTTTGTTTTTGTTTTATTTATTTATTTATTTTTTTTTCAATCAGTGCAAATCGTTCCAATGATAACCATCTAGTTCAACAAATATCAAGAACATTTTATTTAACAGTTAACAAACTTACTATACAAAAATCTTTTTTCTATTAATGCAATGTAAAAATCAAATGTGCAAAGTAAGCATACACAATTAAAAACAAATGTTTTGTTTTTATATGTCTCTATAAATCAAACTTCTATTATTTAATAAACAAATGTCATTTTGTATAAATTACAAAATAAAAACATTCATTCATAAAATGTACATGAAAAGGATCACATTAGAAAACATTAAAACGAGTCTACAAACTTGTTAGTTTGATTAATTTAAAGGGCAGACGCAATAACCATTTAGTCTCTTTAAATTAAAAATTGTATTGAACAAATATTTGAATGTAACATAAAGAACAACTTGTTGGCTTCAAGAATATTACAAAAAATTTGATTTGAAAGTTATGTATATAGTTTATGCTCAGTTCCTTTATTTAGATAGCTTCATTTTGATAAATCAAAACTTTGCGTTGTTGACTTTAAACTTGGATTGAATGATAAAACATATTAGTATAATATTACTTTTATGATAAAAACATTTAAAAACGAGATTAACTAATTTGAGGGTTTCAAGTTTCTTTTTATCCTATCAAAAATGTAAATGAACTTGTTCGATTAATTAATTGATTTTTCATTATTTTAACCAGAAATAACATTGGATCAACTTCAAAATATGAATTAATTTTTCGAGTTGAAATAATTAAGATGATTGGTTAGTCTTAAGTTGAGCCGTTTATTTATTGTACCCTCTGATTGGTGAATTGTTTTTATCAATTAGATTCATTAAAATAAATTTATTATGTTAGTTAAAAATTTCCTAAAAAAGAAAATACAATAAAAAAAATGTGAAACAAAATGAGAAGATGTTTGAGATAACATATGTTCTATGATGGGTGAAGAAGTTAAGACTTGTGTAAGTAGAAATTGAGATTTTGATAGAAAGAGCGATTCACAGAAATCGAGAAACTTAATGACTATGAAAATTGAATTTGAACATTGTCCATATATGCATGAGCAATGTTTTCTGCGAAGGTATAGCCGAACTATTCTTTTTTGAAAAGTGAGCGGAGCAATAAAATTGCTAATGAGGCGTTTCATTAGCATTAAGAAAGTACTAAATTCCCTCATATAGGTCCCCTTGGCCACAGATTTGTGGACGCTCGATTATCTCTTACATGCATTGCAAATTTGTTTTTATGGGGACCTCTTTCGATTCAAAAAAGAAAAGAACATTGATGCGAACACCGAAACAATTTTAGACCCTCTCTAATATTTCTTCACTTGTCCATATATAATTGTGTCGTAATTCAAGATCAACAAGAAATATTGATTTAAGTTTAATCTGTAAAGAAAGAAGGACCTTTTTTATTGAGCTTTGCGACCTTGAAACATAAGTTTGCCACTTTTACAACAATATTCTATCATCACAATATGTACATTATGTCGCTTTTTATAGTATTTTGTGTACGTTTTTTGTTTTTAGTTAAAAGAACTTATTGACTTTTGAAATTCACGAATAAAACATTTCATAAACATATCCGTTATTCCATGAAAAATTAGGCGCAACTGCATAAATTACACAATATTCGGGTACATGCAATGTTGTTTTGAGTTGGTATACAGTTTATTTCATTAATTATTATTGAACAATCCAAAATAAACTGAAATGGCAACTAAAAGGGAATACAGTTTTTACTTTGAATTTTGTAATATTTCATTTTCATTCAAAACAGAAAATTTGTAAAAGCTATATGGAACATTATTTTGATGAAGGATTCGACGACCTCCATTTAATTAAGGAATCTTTTGAAATAAAATATTGTTCTGAATTTGTATCAAGCTTATTTCATCAATTAACATTGAACAATTCAAAATGAATTCAATTAGTCATTAACGCTAAAGGGATAATATTTGTTGTTATTTTTGAATAAACTTAGCATTCAATTATTGAAATAAACAATTGAAATGCAATTGGATACTGGGCTTTTTATATCTTTTTGAAAGATTATGAGAAGACGAGAATTTCGATGAATTGATGAGTCTGAATTTGTTATTTACTCTTGTCAGAGAGAAATGGATATGATTGTCTGAGTGGTCTAGCTTGCGTGTACACACGTGAATATAAATAAAACGTGCCTTTACTTCTTGTTTTAGGATTCTGATGTCGTGCTAAATTCATACCTCCTATATTTAACGTTTGGCAGAGTCAAACGACGAAAGGGGGCTTTTTTAAACTCTTCCAGCGAAAAATGAAATCGTTTGTTCTTGTATTTGCAGGGACTTGGCCAAAGGGCGACATCACGATCGAGTTCGGACAACCGTTAAAGATCTTGTGTGTGCTAAATGAAACGTTTGTTAATTCCCGCTTCCCCGGACGCAACGCGTCAGATCTAGTTTTCATACGCAATAAGAAGCGCGTTGAAAATGAGTACGTGCGTATCTACAATGAGACGGCCATTGAATTTTATATGCAGGAACCGCAGCCGTCCGAGGATATGTATTATTGCAAACTCAGACACAACTTGGACAACGATAAGGACGCCCTTGAAGCTGTCTGTCTCAACAAAGTTGTTATCGGATGTAAGTTTTCACATTTTTTTTTCGTACAACCAATTCAGCTTGATCATTTTTCGCTTGATCATCCAAATAACACTTGGACATTATCTTTTTGTGTATCATCATCAATTTGCATTCAATTAAGAACCCAATGCACATTACTATTTTAGATTAGGTACGATTGCACAAGTGATCTCTGCCGAATCAAACTGTTCTCTTTAATCAATCACGTTGTGTAATCGCAAAATCGTTATCGCACTCACGTGTCCACATTTATTTATAACACTTTTCTTTTCTTTCTTTTCTTTTTTTCTCTGTATTTCATATGCGATTCTTGATTCATTCACGAGTTTACTTCTCGTTTATAAATAAATAAATACTTGCACTTTCAATTCAAAGTACAATGAAATTGCAGAATACAAATTCTGTTTAAAAGAAAGCAGAAAACTAAATTAATTATTCAGAGAATTGCAGTTTTCCGAACAGATTGATCGTTTTTCACTAAAATAATTTAAATCATTAGTCAAACAATACTAGTCTTGTATTTTCATATTTCTGTGGTCTATTTTATTTTCACTTCTTCCTATCAACTAAGGTCAGAGGAATATTTGTTGTACCATCATCTCATTCATTAATTAAGTTATCAAGTGATATTTCTTGTGATGAACCATTTGAATGGTAAATTTGATTGGAAACGTGATCTAAAATGGCAAAAAGAATAAATACATGTTTGTTTTTTAGTCAAACCAACTCGACCTTTGAGTTTTGGATGCGTTACGGAGAATTGGCAGAGCCTTCATTGCGAATGGACGCCTAAGCAGAATTACGTGACAACCCGATACAACGTGTCGTTCTTCTTGGCTGGAATCGTAGGACGAAGGCCGCATTATTGTCCACCTCCGCATCAGCACATGTTGACTCAAAACAAGTGCGTTTGGAACACTTCAACGATCCCATTTTACAGACAACCTTACCCAAATTACACCATGGTTTTAACAGCGGTCAACGTTCTCGGGGAAGACTCTTTCACTTACCACTACGACAATTTTGCTAATAGTAAGTGTCACGATACAACACGCCGTATTCAACAAATACGAGTAGCTTAACTTATGATTGATTGATGTTTATTTTTGGAATTGTCCCAAGTTCGAGCATTAATTGTCACGTTGATGTTTATTTCAAATTACAGTGATACCGGCAAATCCAACAAACTTGACTGTAATCAACAAAACATCCGACAGCGTTTATTTGTTTTGGTCGTTGCCGTTTCCCTTGGACAACTTTCCACCCGGCTTGAATCATAGAATCATGTATCAAAGTCAATGGGATCCCATGAATTCTTGGAAGGTAATGTTTAGTACGTCTTGTAGCGCACTTTTTACGTTTTATGAATAAACACGCGCTCAAACCCAACACACTGAATATTTAACTAGAACGGTGATTGTCATTTGCGCGGATAGCAGACTTTTCTTCATTACTTGCGCGAATCACAATCGATCATTTGCGCGAACGGTATAAATCATTTGCGCGATACAACATCTTTCTTTCCTTTCGTTATACTTATTAGCAAATTTCATATATGTAGTTACTTTTCTGATTTGATTTGATTTACAAGTTCTACGGAAATTCAAAAGTGCTTGTTGCGCCGAATTTACTTACCGATTTTATCAAATATATACTTTTAGTCGAATACTTTTTTTAATTAAAATGTTTGTACAAAAAATCATTTATTAACATTTTTGATAATTTTACGCTTTGTCTAATTTTCATCTAAATTTGTTGCTGAAACATCGACTATCTGTAAAACAACATAATTTTACTGAGCATGTTCAAACGATAATTTTGAATTTAACTTTATTATTCATTAAGAATTAATCAATGTTGTCAGTTATGTTGCAGTCTCTGAAGTAAATGGCGTATATTCATTGTTGTTACGCGAGATAAAAGGTTCTGAGAAATCAATAAATTATACTTATAAAATAACCGAAATAATCAAGTTATAAAAAAATTAGTAAATGTTACTTGATCAAGGGCTGCAATGGATAATTTAACATTATACAATGTTATTCAATTAACTGTTACTGTATTGAAAGGGTTTGCAGATGCAAAAAAATTCACTTGTGTATCTGGAAGATAAATTTACTTGATTTTATGATATTATTTTGGCTTTTAAAATTAAAAGGTCTTGCTGATTTTTGTATAATAAAGAGAAGAAAAACTCCAGTCATTCCATTTTGATTTTATGATAATTCATAAATGTTTTTTTTTCATGTTTCGCGCAAATTATGCTTTTATATATTCGCGCAAATGATGAATTTCCATTTGCACAACTGATAAGTTTTCATTCGTGTAAATGATCGCCTTAACTTACTTTCTTGTATGAAACAATGCTTATAAGTGGTGGTTCAAAAACCATTGTCAAGTACTAAGATTAGTTGCAATGTTGTATTATAGATTATCAATTTACCAACACCCACTAAGGCACCTCGGATATACTACAACCTGACCGACTTGAAATATGCGAATGCAGTTTACGATGTGAGGGTCAGCATGAAAAGTGCCTCGTCAACAGAAAACGGCAAATGGGGAAATTACAGCGTCGTTACGTTCAGAACCTCGCCAAAATGTAAGTTGTCAAATCTCTGCTTGATTTAACATCATTCTTAAAAGTACCAGATTTCTAATGATAAAAATGTCATTCCAGTGCCAACGTACCCACCGCGAACAGACATCGGGAGCTTTGAAGTCGTTGAGAATAACAACAGCAGGGATGTTTATCTTTATTGGCAAGTGATTCCGGCAAAGGACGAAAACGGCGACAACTTTCATTACTCAGTGATGTTGGTGGAAGAGAGTGGTCGGCGAGTGAAAGTGATGCCTAACGAAACGACAAAAACGTATGCTAAATTCAAGGGCCTGAGCTTTAACAATTACAGATTCGAAATAGCATCGGTAAACATTGTTGGCGAGACTAAACAGACTGCCAAGATATATGTACCAAGTCGAAACGAACGTGAGTGTTTGTTATTTCAGATTTATGCTTGTAAATTATTGTCGTTTGTCGGATGTTTGTCTAATAATACTTTTTTACAGAGCCTGTCGAGCCTATCGCCTTCACAAAGATAGCTTTTGACAAGGGCTTGTACGAATTGTCCTGGAAACTTCCACCGAAAACCAATAGAGAAATACAAAACTATACCATTTTCTGGTGTGATAATGATCGCGACAGACCTTATCAGTGCACGGTTAGTATATATATATGAAAATCAGAAAATCAAAAAGAACGGGAGAGGAGACTGAGTTTGCAAAATTTACTGATGACATTTTTGATTTCTCATTAGGGTTATTTCGATTGGATCCATGTTCCGAAAAACATCACAGTATATAATATGACAGTGCCAGACGAACGCAAAGTTTATCAGTTCGCAATTTCGGCTAATACAAAATCTGCAAGTAGCGGTATGGTGTGGGCTTCGTGTACTGTGATTCACAACAAGGTGGTTGGCAAGATGAAGTCTGCATGGATCAACCGTATTGGATCTACCTATATTGAAGTTGGATGGAAGCTTGAGTGTTCTGATCGTATTGGCCTTGTGGAGGGTTTCAAGATTTATTATTGTCCGATTGTAAATCCCTACGACCAGAGTTGTCAGAATAATTCTATGCAGAACGTGACAATTAAGGCGGAACCCCACACTATTCATGGCATTGTCCAAGGGCTCAAACCATATACAACTTATAAAATATCAGTAGCCGTGCTCACGAAGAAGGGCGAAGGCTTGCACAGCGACCCGCTTTTTAATACAACGCTTGAAGCCGCTCCTAGTTCACCGCCAAAGAACGTCGATGTCTACGATGTTACCAATACTTCCGCTGCGATATCATGGTCTGCACCTACCCCTATGAATGGTATTCTAAGATACCATGAAGTTTATTATAACTCAAAATCCGTCAAGGTTTGTTTGTTTATATGCTTTATACGCTGCGAAAATAGAATAAATTATGTTTATAAAAGTGTGTTTTTTGATGTAAAAAATCATGTTCGTTTGAAATTGCAGGTTGAAAATGGTACAAAGGTGATATTGCACGGACTTTTTGCACATACAAATTATAGCATCTCTGTGAAGGCTTGCACAGTGTCTTGCAGTGTCAAGTCATCTCCCGTGTATGTCTTTACGGACATTGGTGTGCCAGGTGCGATTGACATCCCAAGTGTGCGTTTTATCAACTCAAGCCAAGTGGAAGTTGTATGGAAAGCACCAGAAATCGCCGCTGGTCACTTGGATTATTATCAAATTATGAACAGCAGTTTCCATATACAAAACAGCACTGGAACAGGTAAAACATACGCCAGAAGTTAACGGCTAAATGAAATTAGTTACGATTAACTTAGTTAAATTTGTAAGCACAATTGTTGTATTAATTATGAAATTCGGTTTGTTTTAGAATCTCAACTCTCAATTCCTGATTGTCAAACGGTCGGTAGAGAGATGGTTTACAAGTTCCAAATCAGAGCTGTGAACATTGCACATAATAACACACATTTATACGGACCATGGTCTATTGCAGGCGAAGGCAATT
This sequence comes from Trissolcus basalis, assembly GCA_025266255.1. NCBI lineage: Eukaryota > Metazoa > Arthropoda > Insecta > Hymenoptera > Scelionidae > Trissolcus > Trissolcus basalis. Next base: position 6,996 of record JAAMPD010001465.1, on the reverse strand, counting down.
GTTATGGAGGAGGTAAGAACATAATTGACAAATTGATGTTTATTTATGCTTCAATTTCGAAATTTATTTATCTTATTAATGAAATGATTATTCATTGTTTTGTATTTTTAGGCCCATCGAAGAACTTACAAATTGGAATGTGGGGAATTTGTATTATTGCTATTATTGCATTTATTGCTGTTCTTGCTATGGTGTCTAAGAGGTATTCAATCTTATATTTACATTTTCATGATCATGAACATTTCCTTTAATTGTATGTACACTAGTAGAATTTTAATGTTAAACAAACGGGTTAACAGAAAAACATTATATTTGATATTTAAATTCAATTTAATTGATACCGGGTGAAATAGGGTAATTAGAATACTAAGTTATGTCATATAGTTTTATTATAGGGAAAAGAGCTGTTTTTGGTGCTATTATGATATTAGTTTCACAGCGCCAGTTAAAAACGGTTTCAGGTTCTTGCGGATTGTTTGGCGCTTGTACGTATCAATGTTACGAGAAACAGGCATTTACCAACGTTTGCCGGGCAATTAATTATAAAAGCATGCACATTCAGTATGGATTAATTGAGTGAAAGACAAGATCAATTTTTAAAACGGTTGATTCATTAAGTTAAGTAATTTATTTATTATTATTTGTACGCTGTTTGGTTATTGTGACAAAGCATATGTCAATGTGACATATTGTTGACAGGACAAATATATATTTATATTCATCTAGATAATGTAATAGCGCCAAAATGAGCCATCGATTTAATTTTTGTAAATTGTTTCTTTTTTACTTATTTATTTTTAACCCATGCTTTACGCTTGAATTATCATTTTATTTTATAATTGTTTTTATTAGAAGTTAGAAGTTTATTGTCAACAATTTGTGGAACAAATAAATTTATGTTTGATTGTTCATTTTTATTTGTCACTTTCTTTCTTAATTTTTTATTTGAATAATGATTTTTTTTTGCAAAATATAATTGTGGTAAGTAATTCATTGTCAATTACCCTGTTTCACTGAGTTTCAATATGATGAATAATGTTTTTTAATGTGAAGAATTTTATTAATATTTGAATTGAATAATTTCTCAGATTGTACATCAAGTGCCAAGATATGCGAGATGTTGGTATCAAACTTCCACCCGGTCTTGCTCCTAACATGGTGAGCATATTTTTATTTGTACTAATTTTCAAAATATCTGAAATTGCAAATGTTGTATACGTGTTTTTCTTTTTCAAAGAAATTGCTTCAAAAAGGAGGTGAGCAACACATACGTCAGTCATCCACCGATTCAAGTGGTTGCTCAAGTGGACAAGAATCGGTAACATCGTCATTGACCTCTGAATCGCATGTGTCTGGTGATAGCGGTGCCGATGTCGATCCAAGCTCCACCTGTAACAAATTGCTCGAACCGTCGTTGGCTTGGGAAACGTCCAGTTTACGTCAGCGAAACGTGAACAGTGGTAAAGTGAGTAGTGTGACGGATTCAAGATGGGATCCGTATATGAAACTCTCTAAAAGTGGAGAAGTGGAGCAGATCGATTCTGTATCACTGACAAAGTCTTCCACGAGTCTTCAAGATGAACCTTTTGCATCATCACCACAAACTCGTTCATCCACAGGTAGAGTTGAAATAAAAGTGAAATTCAAATTTGTTGCATAGGCTTTTATGTCTCTGTTTCTTTCTACTAAATATCTAAACTAACATTTTCTCGGTGTTTGATTATTATTATTGAACGGGGATTATTACTTGCTAACAAAAATGCTTGTATTGTTTCGCGATACAGTAACGTTAGCTTGCGTCCCTCCAGGCTACGTGACAATGGCATCGTCGGAAGACGGTTCGAACAACTCAAGTCCGATTCCCGGCGAGATATCCAATCTGGGCGCGTATTGCATCTTAGGTGCCATGCCAAAGCAAGTGCGACCCAAATCCGATGACTTCGCTTATGTTCAAACGGCAGCCACACTTGGCAGAGAGAGTGCAACTCCGTACGTTGCACTTGCAATGGCAAATGCCAAGAGCACCGACCGGACTAATTCTACTTGTTTCTCCAACAGCGATGCTACTTCAAATAGGTACTTAAATATAATATTCACGTATATAAAATAAAAAGAGTACATTAATATCGTTCAAACGTATAATTTAATATTTATTTCCAGACCTGCTTCGTCGAACACATTTGAGCATTTGCAAAATGCTCCTGTAATATCGCTGAAAACTGATCCATCGCGAAAGCCATTTAACTCCTGTTATTCAACGGATGGGACAGCGCCGTACGTGTCGATAACAGCGATTCCGGACATCATGAACAACTCATCGAATCTTGACAACTTGAAGAACACTTCGCCTGGTTACCAGATGCTACACTCCGCGTCCGTTCCAGAAAAAAGCGGTTCAGTCGAGGACATGCAGCCACTGTGGCAATCTGCGGGATCAGAGGATAGTGTCAGCAGCGGTGACAGCAGTGGGATCGAAGACGAGACGAACGCTTGCACTGAGAAGACGAACCCAATCGAGTACTTTGCTCAAGGCACAGGTTACCCGACGAAGACTGTAACTAATCCAACAGACGAGCAATACAGCAAGGTGGCAGCAATCAAAAGTACCGCTCCATAGAGCCAATCATACAAAATTTAATAATCCTAACTGAATATCGCGTAGGCGAAGGCATCAATTTCATTTGCTGAACGTTGCGCAATATTCTAAAATCATTAATCGATTGTTGCATTAAATTAACACCATTTCATAGCGACTCCGACGTGTATTGTAAATAGAATTTACATGAATCATAGCTTTTAATAATTATAATTCAGTCGTCATGAAATGACTATATAGCAGCAACCGGGGTTGGTTACTGATTCTACAATCGTGCGAGCGCCAGCAATCAGATTGATGCGATTACACACACAAACACAAACACTTTTGTGCATTTATGACAAAGACGCGCGTTCAATTTGCTACGATTGCCGTTTCAACGGTTTGTGCTTTGTATTCCCTCAACAATCGTAAATTACATTTTTAAACGAGGGAATTAAAAAACACAAACACTAACGGGGAACAATGAATTTGCGGAGTAGCCGCGAAACCACGCGGTCCGCTCAATTTATGTACAAAATGATTTTAGTTTTGTATATCATATCTCTAAGTATATACGTATATACACAGCGGTGTGGAATTGAACAATTTTCTTTCTTTTCCAATGCGATTCAGCTCGGAATGCGTATAGTACGAAAAACGCGCGGTGATATTTCAAGACAATTAATGTCAACTTTTAATGAATACCCTAAATTAATGTTTTTTACGCAATTGTGCGAATCAAGTTGACACACAGGAATCACCTATATGATGATTTGTGATCATGTACAGTTGATTTTAAGTTGTTTCGAATCCAGTTAGTTGTTTATATCAGTTTGTTTCTAGTTTCGGATGCCTCTATACTTAAATAATTATTTTTCTATCAATTGATTTGTTTTTATTGTTCGAAAGAAAGCTTTTCGATATTTTAATTAAGTACAATTTTCAATGTTTCTATTGTTCTTCTTGTCATTAAAATGTCATTCATTTTTCTTTTTCTTTTTTTTTTATTTATTTATGAAACTCCAATTTTTTAACATACACAAAATAAAAATCATTTATTTGGATAGACTATTATGCCAACCTAAAGCGACGTTTTGTAAGTTCATTCAATGTTTTTTAATCAACTTACTATGCTTATTATAACTCAGAAACAGAACAGAAATTAAAGATAAATTTCTACGCAAAAATGAAACAAAAACAAACATGAATTGTACAATAAGAGTGAAAGCTTTTATACAACTTCTTGAAATATCACCCACATATTTCAAAACAGGTGTTGATTTGAATCCTCAAAGTTCCTTGAAATCTAATTGATTAATTATGTCAATCAATTGTTAAAATAATAAAACAAACAAACAAAAACATAATTCATGACAAAAAATGTATGAATATATTTATGGTTGACACTTGGTTGTAAAAATAATGTATAAATTGTGAATTTTAAAACTGATTACTAATTGCTGCGGTACTAATGATGCATTATGAAAGACTGAGACAATCGAACAACTCGATGTTGTTTATAACACAAATAATTTCTGAGTTGACTGTTGCAAGATCTGGTCTTAATAATTTCCTGAAAAATGTAAAGGTAATTTTTAATACTAAAAAGTCGAGCTTAAATTGTACATTTGCTAACGTTTTGTATCAAGAAGATTTAAGTGACTGATTAAAGTAGAATATACAGTTTGAACAAAATAAATATACATACAAATCGTTAATCACTATTTGAATCAATACATGATTGAAACATTATTGGTATTCGTTCAATTATTATAAGAGTTTTTGGAAGTTACATAAAAACGGAGCATACGTCGTTTGTTATTTCTAAAATGTATAATTTTCAATGGCATCCATCGGTGACGTCATCGATATTGCACTGAAACTGTCATCGATGAACGCATTGAATCGCAATGAATAAAACAACAGTTTTTATACGTTTTACATATCTTTAGCGTATACCAACTTCATATATATTTATGAAAAAATATTGATAAAATAGGGATGCATTATAGATGAAAATCAACTATTTAAAAGGACTAAGAAATGTATCAATTTATCTTACACAAACGACATTACATATTAGAGTGTTGTCTACTCTTTGGTACCGTGTATTAATTATTTCGCCTGAGAATGACAATGTAACCGAACTGTATACTATAACGATTTGTTAGAATAAGGTATTGTCAATTTTGTGAAGATTCCTCAGCGGCGGGATATCAAATCAAAAGAATTCTCCCAACATAACGGTGTTAAGACTAAGTGTATGCGAGAGACTGTTTATTCGAATGCAGATGTATGAACCTTAGAACCTATCGTATTTAATGAACAATATTTTATTTTGTTTGTTTTTTTAATTATTAATATTAAAATCAAATGAATTTTTTTATAAGGTGCTGAACGAACAACTGTTATTCTATTTTTTATACTTTCAAATGTCAAAGCAAGACATTCTATTTTTATTTTTATCGTTCATCTTAGATGTAATATTTTATAAAAAACAGACAAACTTGAGAAGAGTAAAGAAAGTAAATTAAAAAAGCGACAGGTTCTGCTGTGATTGACAAATTGTTAAAAGAAAGATACTGAAATGCCTTAATTCGAGATGCGACCAACCGGTTGTAATTTTGTGTTTATATATTTGTGATACAACTTACGAATGTTGCTATATTCTATTACGCAATCTTAGTGCAATTGAAGTTAACGAAAGATGTAAATATTTGACGACGAAAATATTACCAGAGATTTATCTCGCAGTTATCAAATTGTAATTGAACTGTGGTTTTTGCACGGACATAATCAATTTTAAATAATGCATTTAAAAAAGCCTATTACCTTTATCTCTATCCCGAGTATTTGGTAAAAACAAAACGAATAAAAACAAACAAAACAAAAATAAAATAAAATAAAAAAAGGAACAAAAATGTAAGCACATCTTTGACGATGAAATACGTTATTGATGTTTTAGGTACAACAATTACACTATCGAATTTAATTGGAACTGACATAATGGAATGGTTACTGTACTCAGCTATGAGACGTTGTACAGAATACAGATTATTGTAAAATATATATTTTGAATATATGACACCCTTTTTTCTCTTTCTCTTTCTCTGTAACTGAGTTATTATTTATTACGCGATGATCCGTGTTGCGTTTAGCATGAATTACTTTCAAAGTACTACGGAGTTTTATTAATACCGTTGAGGTATGCCATGAAAGCTTGCCATGTTAATTCTATGCAAGAACAACAGTATTTGCTTATTTTTTAATACTCATCAAATCGCGCTTGTACAAAATGAAAACAGAGACACGATACAAATACAAGCAATTACTGTTCTTCTGTTATATACGAACCTTTATCATTCGTATATAGTTATCGACAGAGTGTGCTTAAACGGCTTTTATCTTGTAATTATTAATACTATGCTAAAATACATATACAACATTTGTATCAAACAAACTTGGTCTTTCTCTCCAAAATCCTTACCCTTTAATTTGTTATTTTGTCTTTTTTTTATTCGTCATAGATAATAGGTACATTCCAAATTTGAATTTATATTATTATTTAAAATGACATTATTTTACTATTTGTTTACAAATTTACAATTTTCGAACAATATTTTAAATATAACTTTAAATTCAACTTTTTCACACCAAACTGTGGCGCATGCGCGTCGCGTATTAGTGCGCCTACTTTGCGCGCAGCGCGCATGCGCTAGGGCTTGGCGCGGTTGGAAGTCAAGATGGCCGCCAGTTCGTGTGACCTTTACAGCGGGAACCGGTTCGCTTTTCGAACCGGTTCCCGCTGTACCCAAGCATCGACGCATGCGCGTTGCACGTAGAGGCAGTGCGCACAGTACTGAGTGCAACGCGCATGCGCCAGTGTTTGGCGCGGAATGAAGACAAAATGACGGCAGGTTCGTGTGAGCGCCGCGACGCGAATCGTGTGATAGTGTAGTGAAAATACGTGTGACCGTGAACGCAACAATGTAAAAATTAATCGAAAAAAAAATATTTGTGAAATTGTGCGTAGTGAATATTATTATTTTTGATAAAATTAAAGCCATTTTTATATTTTTTTAATAAACCGAGCGTTGTTGGCTAAATGGCTATGGCTGCCATGTTCGCATTCGGGAGGTCGGGGGTTCAATTCCTCCGGCCGGCCACTCTGCCTAGGTTTTCGTGGTTTCCTAGGCGTTAAGGCAAAATGCCGGAGTGGATACAAAAAGCCGAGCCACGACTCGCAAAAAAGTGGACAAACATAGTGGACAAACATAGTGGACAAGCATTGCAATAGGTCATTACCTCAAAGCAAATAAAATTAAAAATTAAAAAAAAAAAACAAAAAAATTGTTTTAATAATTAGTAATTTAAGTTTTGGACTACGTGGACTAATAACTAAATTACTTTTACTTTTG
>JAAMPD010001464.1:0-24008 GCA_025266255.1 Trissolcus basalis | reverse complement strand
GTAACTTTAAAAGCCGAAAACCACCACGAAGAGTGGCATTTTTGATATAGGTATCAGGAAAAATATGGTTCAGTGCTTGGCGTAAAAGTAAAACTTCATCTTGCGGGGGGTGACAGCCCCTCGCCTTTGGCTCGGCTGTCAACCCCCCCCCCCCGCAAGAAAAGTTTTACTTTTACGTCTAGCATTGAAATATACTATCTCGGCGGACCAAGTGGAGTTGCACCAACGAGGAACAATGACAACTAGAACATCCAGCCACTTGGACCAAGCCAGAGGATTTTTCCGCCTGTCATCGGGAGCTACTCCGTAGGGAGGTAATTATAAAAATTGCCACAGGCATAGCGACCCTGCGGTTCCCGAGCTGAACTACGCAGCTTGAGATAAATATTAACTAGTGATTAATGGTAACAGGTCTATGGTGGGGACCCGTATACCCAAGCTGCGTCATAGGTATCTGTCTGAGAGGGCAGGCTGTCCTATGTGAGGGGTACTAGAAACCGGTTCTAAGTGCCCCAATGATTCGAACGTGGCCGATGACAATGCCAAGAGGGGGATTGGCCCCGAAGAAGACGCGTGTCCGTGGCTTCCCGTACGCACTATTTCGTTCGTCGAATAGTGGCCAAGTTCTTCTGGATGGCCTTAACCATCCACGGTGGTTGGATTTTTCCAAGAAATAACCCTTGATGTGGGCAGCAAAGAAAGTAACAATGATGAGGTGACTTTAACATCTTGAACGTGAGTACAGGCTATTTGGGTTAACATGGACCCGGGAGAGGCTCGCATCTCTGTTTACCAGAGCAGCGTACCACATCAATACCTGTTATCGGGAGCTACGTCTTGGCAGCCGATTTCTCAATCTACGACCTATCGCTTGTAGTCAGTCAGTCATCAGCCAAACAACATCTTTCTGTACGACGATGTCGTCTGCAGCCTTGAAAAGTACCGATGCTGATCTGATGCCGTTGTTTCAGTCTACTAAAGCTGTCGTATGCTTACCCGTTACTCAACGTGTTTTGCTTCAAACCTCGAGGGCCTTCGAGAATGGCGCCACCTCTCCTGTTCGTCGTAGCATGAAGGGATACTAACGCTAAACCAAAAGTTTTATTCATGGTGATCATTTCTCGTGGAGGAGCTAGTTATTGTTTTAAAGGGACATCAAATTTCTAATTTGCTACAGTATGATATCGCTGTCGAGCAGAGATTCAACCAAGATGCTGACCTTCAGGAAAATAATCTTTTTGATCACGGGCAGAAACAAGAACGACAACAAGGACATTAACTACATGGATCCAGTAGATGATTAACAACCAAAGAACAAGATGAGCGACATCAAAAACAACATCAAGAGTCGACTCTGGGAGTTGACGATAGCGAGCGAAAATTCAAATTCGGCGCCAAACTGACTTGACTGGAGTGGTGGGAGACGGAACGAGAAAGAGAGAGCGCGGTACGTTTTGGATTTCGATGTTAGCCTGCAGCTATAAATTGCGAGATCCTATATACAAATTTTTCATTCGAATGAGAAAACTGACATCTGAATTTCAATTCGAATCCTGCTCATAACCGATATACGATCTTCGACTGTAGTGAATCGTGCTAGTGGAAGCTCTCGAGACCTAACGTATCGCGGTTTCTGAAGAAGAATGTTGTGCTTGAAGAACCGGTGCAACTCTGCTTGGCGAGCTCGAGATCTAGAGTCACGTTCCGTTTTTATAATTTTCGATAGCGCATATTGTGAGTCCGTTCCTTTTATTTTATCTTGTCAAATTTTAGTTTTCAATAGAGTCAATTTATTCCGAGTCATTTTCGAGCAATAGTGATAAACTTGCTGAGTCACCGGCTTGCACGCGAGCACTAGTAACGATAGAGCCAGATTTTTGTAGCGTATTTTGTATTTTGTATTGATTTTTCCATCTAACGATTCGGTTCACGATATAATTGTAAATTCAGACTAGAGCAATTACAGTAATTGTCAATTCTCAATTGAATAGACGCATTTTTGTACTGTAAATTTCAAATGTAAGATCAAATGTCCAATATCGATTACCGAGACACGTGTCTGCTAACCGACATCTTTCTAATTTCTTTATATTGCTAATGATTCAATATCGTATTTTATTTTATTTATTTCTGTATTATTTCAATGAACTACTGAGTGAAGTACTGCTTAGTTTCTGTGTTTTCGTGTTTTTGCGAATTGTTCAGATAAGAGCGGTCCATGGTGTTGAACCGGTGTTTTACTATTTATTTCTTTTTTATTTCTTTTCTTGAAATGACTTCATTTTTTATTCCTTTTGATGTTGGAATAAATTTGTAAAACCGGTTTAGAATAATTCATTTTTTTTATTCATTTGTTCGCATGTAGTTTTCAAATACCACATACAATCCTTGCCTGATCTTTCTGATCAGCTAAAATATCATTAACACTAGAACTCCCAAGGTAGCCAATTTGGCTCCGCGCGATTTTAAAATTTGTATAACCTTTTTGATTTGCAATAAAATGAAAAATCCTTTTGTGACTTTTGATTATTTTCCGTTCTACATATGATATTTGAAAAACAATACATTTTTATTGTCTTTTACGTTTGTTCATAACAAATATACCTAAGACTCCCATGAAGCCAATTTGGCTCCAGAGCATGTTTAAGTTTTTTTTGCAGGTTTTATTATATTCTCTGATTGACAAAAATTTTGTTTTTATGAATAAATAATAACAATAACATCTGTTTATGAATGAAATTTAATTTTGACGAAAAATATGTTATTTTTTCATAAAAAATATATATTTGTATAAATTTTATGTTGAAAATTGAACTTGATTTTTACATAAAAGTAGATAATAAAATTCATGTTATTACTTGTTCTGCTGTGCCGTGAAAAAGAGTTAGTTCAAATGCTTCAATCGTGATGAGCAATAAGTTTATTTATTTAATATCTATGTTTTTGTTATTGTTTATCAAAATAATATTACAACAGAGAGATTTTTTTGTATGTTTGAATTATTCGTTAGTGTAAAATAAAGCAAAAAATGTATTGTAAACTAACTCGAAACATATTTTCGTAATTATCAATATTCATGTTCGAAATGTTATGAATTAATGAATATTATAAACAAAAAATGTATAAAAATGGTGTGAACATTAATATCTGACCTTACATAAACATTAAATAACGAAAATTAACGATTAAACTTAAAAAAACCGCTTGGAGCCAAATTGGCTTCACGGGAGTTCTAAGGGGGTCGGAAAGCCCAGGAGTGCGGGTGTTAAACAAAGTATTTTGGAAAAAACGGCGATCCCCAACCAAACCTTCAACATCTTTCGTAACTGTTACCGGTAATAGATCTAGCAAATTGTTTTCTGAGTCGAATTCTCACTTTACGTCGCGAGAAGTTCTGTTCCCAGCGCGAATGTAACGTCATATCAATATATATGAATATAATCTAACTTTTCGATTTATAAATTTGAAAAAAGTTTATACTATGAATGATTCCGTAGGTTGATTTTCAGGTTTAAATCCGACTCTTTCGATATTGATTGAGTAAGAAAATAGATTTCCATCGTAGCCAGAACTCAGCAACATTGTCTTATCGAAACTAAATTTTATCGCTGACACCAAACCATTATTTTTATCGTGCATTGTCAAACTCCAGTAATTTGACCAATCAAATATGTCAGATTCATTTATTTTCACTGCTCGTAGCTCTCCAGTATGTAGGCCAAGAAACAAATATCCATTGTTGCTGTAAAATTTAATATTCAATTCAAAGTCAATCAAAATTAATAATCAAAAGTGAAGTACTTCAAATGAAAATCAATATAACAAAAATAACAAAAAAAAAGTGAAATTATTTAATTATCATATTTATATATACACAAATGAAATTGTGCGAATTTCAGTATCAGCTAGATCACTAATAGGAACACTTTTTTCAGGTTCTCGGAACGAAATTTGTTGACTGTCAGGACTGGAAAATTCGTAGATGTAACCAGCGTCGTATCCTGACATAAAAAGCCAAAGTTTCGTTTTGCTGATATAATGTGCAACCAATATATCATTCGGTGTCTCAGGAATAAAAAGTGGTGGAGGTTCAAAGTCATGCTCTGGAAGTTCTAAATCAAAGTCAAAACATAATATTAATGTATAATATATAATATCATAATATTATATCAATTTTGAAAATATAAAATTTATTAAAATATGATAAGATAATATATACATATTAGATATATATGTACATATATAAAAATGAACCACGACACGGGAGTTTGTAACCCATACGTGGCGCGTCCCCAGGTGGCGGATAGAAAAATGCAAAACAGACAGAGGACGGCTACCTCATAAAAAACCAAAACTGCTGTCTTGCAGGAAGGGATTGGTTTCTCAAAGGCTGAAACACGGATAAAGTCTGATATAAAACCAGGATCGGTGTGCGTCGTAGTTCATTGGGAGTTTTTCGTTGATGGTTTGCGAGGCTAATGTGTGCTTGCACTGCTGAGATGACACTTCGGCGTATGACAAGTGGCCAGCCCCTTCGGGCCCTGATCAGGAAATACGCATTGGACACGGAGATCGGACTCCGTTGTTGCCCTAGACGAGATCTAGTCTGTCCATGTATTTTGGGACTGGTAAAGCGAAGGTTGGGCCTCAGGGAACAACTGGGGTAGGTTAATGCCAGGCCGAGGGTATACTTGCTCCCAACTATTTCGGATCGACCCTTTACGTACGAAGCACTGGTGAAACAACAGGATGATGTGAGAATTCTTTAGAAACCTAGGAAAAGATCTGAAAATACAGAATACAAATGAGCCAGTGGAGGTGGAAAACTAGACCCTGAACAAGGAGATGCACAGAAGCATATCATAACATACGCGAAATCAGTGAAGGCAGCGCTGCAGTCTCCCTCGATAAATAAGAGGCCAATGAAGAGCCCTCCTCAACAGGAAAAGGTAGACACTCTGAGGGTATTAGAAAAGCTGCGGACGTAAAAATTGAAGCTGACAGCCCAGAATCAGCAGAGTACACCCCAGTCTAGTGGGAGCACCAGACGTCAGCAGGCGACTCCAATCTGTCGGAAAAATTCAACCGAAATCGTGCTCTTGCGAAACCATCTCACCCGGACATTTTGCTCGTTGAAGTAAAAGACGGTCATCCATGCGCAGATATTCTCCGGACGCTGAAGAGCGACCCTGATATGAAGAAAGTTGGTGACAGCGTTATAAAGATACGCAGAACAGAAGCTGGCAGTCTTCTACTGGTCCTACATAGTAAGGCCCATGAGAGGACAGGAGAATTTCGCCAAGATGTTGAGAGAAAACTAGTAAACAAGACTAAAGTTACCAGTCGATTCGATACGACAACCATCGAAATGAAAGATGTTGACGAGCTGACGACTCCTAGTGAGATTTGTGAGGCCCTCTGTACTCAGATAGGTCCTGAGTGCAGCACCTCCGCTGGACGCCTTCGCTGTTAAATCTTTCCGCAAAGCGTATGCTGACACACATACCGCAGTTCTGGTCCTACCTACAGAGCTCGCAAGAAAGCTGTTAACCCAGAATAAGCTGAGGATCAACTGGCTTTGGCCACTTTGCTGCAACATGCAAGGGCCCAGACTGCATGAAGATCAGTGATCAGCATAAAGATGTGCTTTAAGTGTGGATCTTCATCACATCAGGTCAATGACTGTTCTATTGTGCACGGACGATGAAACACTAATCACCGCACTGGTAGTTACAACTATCCTCAATACTAGCAGGCAATTCGAGATGCAACGAAACAAAAAAGATCAAGTTCCTCCAGCTCAACCTTAACCAGTAAAGCCATTTAACGTTCGCGATACTGAGGAGTCAATACGCTGAGGCGAGGAGAACTCTCGGCACAGTGATCAGGGCAAATAAGCGGTTGTGTTGGAAGGAACTGTAGGGTGAGGTTAACCACGACCCTTGGGCCGACCATACAGGACAGTCATGGCTAAGCTAAAATGTCAGGGCCAAGCTTTCTTATCATATCAACTGGATCAAACCCTGGCATTACTGCTGTATTCACCTAACGACGAATTTCCACAATTACGGAGAGTGAGCTACAGAAAGCTTCTCGGAAAATGCGGAACACCAAATCACTAGGCCCGGACTGCATCCCCGATGTAGCTCGTAAGGTCGCTATTGGAATCAGACCTGACATCTTTTTTGAAGTCCTCAATGCCTGTCTGAATATTTTTCTGAACGATAGAAGCACCAGCAACTGGTCTTTTCACCAAAAGGTCATAAACCATCCGATAAACCTTCATTGTATCGCCCGACCCACTTGCTAGACATAGCTAGAACAATACTTGAGAGGATCACATACAGCAGGCTTGAAGAATTCAGTTAGAAAAGCCTTATAGAAAACCAATATGGATTCAAGAAAGCAAGATCAACAATTGATGCAGTTGACAAAATAGTAAATATAGCTCGTAATGCCATAGCAGGGAAAAGTTACTGTGTGATTATACCCTCACCGTGAAAAACACTTTCATCTTAGTTAAGTGGAACAGTATACTTAGAGGTCTGCAAAAAATAAAAGACACCAGATCACCGGTGGTGTTCCTTAAGGCTTTGTCCTGGAACCAATACTATAAAACATGTGACGCGTATAGCCAACAGAGAAATCAGGAAGACCATCACTCCGGCAGTTGGCAGCTGTGACATCGTGACGCAGAGCTCATTGGGATACCTGGGAGTCTAGATAGTGTGATAGTGATAGTGAGTCCTCTCACGTGATACAAGCATTGGCACGCATACTGCCTAACATTGACGGACCGAGATAAAGCCATAGACCACCACGATCTACGGTCTCCACTTCTATCATGCTATATGCAGTACCAGTTTGGTCATCGACAATGGGTGTTGTAACACAGGTACGAAAACTCACTAGAGTTTATGTAAAAAATGCACTTCGAGTTGCATGTGCATACCGCGCTGTGTCCGGAAATGCGATAAACGTGATAGCCGAAACTATACATGTCAACTTTCTGGCTAATGAACGGGCAAGAATATACCAACGAGGATGAACTCTGCCAGTGGAGATGAAGAAATCTATGATTGGAGAAAAGAAAAGACGCATCGCGGAGTTATGGCAGTGCCGCTGGGACACGTGCTCAAATGGAAGATGGACCTACCGTCTCATTCCTAACATCGGAACGTGATCGTCCAGAAATCACGGTGAGATAGAATTCTACCTCACTCAGTTTCTGTCCGGGCATGGTTGCTTCAGAGCATACCTGAAGAGGTTTCAGCTGAATACTGTCCAATCCAGATACTGTCTCCCAACTGTCCAGCTTGCAATGGCACAGAAGAGTCACCAGAGCATGTCTTGCTCCAATGCTCTCGCTTTACGGACAAAAAGGCAACGCTAGATTTGCAGCTCAGAACGCCAGTAACCCCAGAAAAAATTGTTCGTTTGATGATTGTTAATAGTGAGAACTGGAATATTGTGGTGGATATAGTCTCGCATATTATTAAGAGACTCCAACACCTCTAAAAAAAGAAAACAGGAGATAGAAAATGATAGAAAGTAGTAGCATCGACAGCTGATCCAAAGAAGTGCTGATAGCCAGTCCACCCCGGGTGAAGTAATACATGGCGGCCGTCCCGCGTAGGGTTGATAAAAGGAACCTAAGAGTTAGGTTTTTAGTGGGAAAGGGTCTTTAGACCGAGTCTGACAGTCCTTTGGAAGAATTCATAAGAGACACGCCACCGAGGGGTGCGTTAACTGCATTATCCTACCCTTGTGATTTAAAAAATATATTAAATGGAGGAATTTTTATTTTTCTTCATTTTTAATCAATTAATTATTCATTGATAAAATTTTATGTATACTCAGAAACTCTGTTTCGTCGATTACGATTTCAGGATTTTCTTCCCTTAAGCGTTCAAACTCGATTTTCTGCTCAGTCAGGAGCTTTTCTTTTTTTATCTTCATCTCTACTAACATCAAATCTTGTTCTATTGCAGATCTTACAGATTGGAATTGAAAAATTCGCGGTTTACAATGTAACAGTTCATACGAAGTAATTGTATAAGGTTCTGGTTTTTCAGGCAAATCTATTTCGATACAGTAGCCCTGAGAGCATCCAATCAAAATTGTGA
Source organism: Trissolcus basalis (assembly GCA_025266255.1). Lineage (NCBI taxonomy): Eukaryota > Metazoa > Arthropoda > Insecta > Hymenoptera > Scelionidae > Trissolcus > Trissolcus basalis. The sequence continues at coordinate 15,882 of JAAMPD010001464.1, read as the reverse complement.
GATCCTGAAAATTAAATTTTTTTAATTAAAAAATTATGAGAGTACAATAATTTTAGTGTCAATTATAAATACAAATTATTTATACATATAATGATATATAATAATTCAAAAACATATTTATTCGATAAAAAGAAGTTAAGAGACATATTCATTGGATATATAATATACATGTTCAGGTTTCCATGTCAAAACTTTTGGACACGCTGGCAATCGAACGAATCCAATGGGAATTAACGAAGGATAATTTTCGGTTGATTTACAACAAAAAATAAAAATTGTTTTATCTTCGCCTCCAGTCACAAGTAATCTGTGAATTAAAATGTTGTTAAAATAATTTCAAAATTTATAGAAAACATAGAATATATTATACATACACACATCAAAAAAATGGTCTTACTTGTTTTCAACATTGAATGACATACAACTAATAGGTTTCATGTGTGGTTTCTTGACTTCTAAAAGGAGATGAGATTTGGACTTGATACCTTTACCCAATTGCAAAATATCAACAGCAATGACTCGAATTACTCCAAAACTCGATCCACATGTCAATGTACAGCCCGTCTTATCGACCTAGAGATTTATAAAAATTTCTTCATAAGTGTCATGAAAAATAATATATGATCACATTTAGTTCACAAGTTATAGTTCAATTGCCTCAGTTGGGAACCAAATCACTTTTGTTAGTGGTTCACTAAATTCATGATCAAAGACCAATTTTTTGTTCAAATAATCGTAAATGTGCAATCTGTTGTCACTGCCAACTGTAACAACATATGGTCCCCAGTCTGCCACGTCCATATCTGTTATTGCTCCTGCATGACAAGAAACTATTTTTCGCGGAGTTTCTGGTGGGTGTCGACTGTTCAAGTCAACTAACCAAATTCCACCTTTGGCATCCTGAATAATAAATGTATATATATTTATATATATAAATAATAATGAAAATATATATTATACAAAATTCAATATATATATACTAGATTTGTAGCGCACGCTACGCGCGCGCTTCATATGATTTTGCCATAATGAGTAATTATACACTATAATTGTTTTTTTTTTTTATATATTAAATGTTTTCATCAAAAATTCTGCATTTTTAGCTTTTTTCAGTCACAAGAAAATCATATTTATTTATTATTTATAGTTCTTTATATTTATTTTAGTAATGAACTAATAAATAATTCATTTAATCATTTATGTTCAAATATTTTGTTACAATGAAATTATTCACGTTTTTTTTATATTAAATTATTATTGAGTGTATTATTTTTTTTAGATTTATATTATATTAAATTCAAACTATCCGCCTGTTATGCGCATACGATCACAGCACATTTAATCTTACGTAGCTAACTCCAGCATTTCCTTCATCTTATTAAATTGGATTGGATAATACTAATCTCTTGATGGTTGATTTGAAACATTTTTATTCTGACACAAAACTTACTTGTGCATACCAAAACGAATCTTGTACATCATTTGGATCCTTTTTTGGATAGACATGAGTTGTGAATTTTTCTGACCATCTTCGCCATAATTTTTCCCAATAAAATACTCTTGGATCGGCTCTACTTCCACATATCGATCTTCATCTGGAGGGTCCGCATAATCAATAGTCTCATAATACCATACTCTAATCCATCCATCCATACCTAAAAGAAGATTATATGAAAGTTATAATTATATATGATTTACATTAATGATAATTACAAAATCAATATTTGGGGGACTGTTTTCCAATGATTGTCAATTTTCTTACCAACTGATACCAATTCTCCATCGTTATACTCAAACTGACTGACCACATTTGTGTGACAGGGTTTTCGGTTTTTCTGGCACACTTCGAATTTAATTAATCCTTCATCCCAAACTAAAATGTTGCCCCATTCAAAACCGGAAATGACCTACAATGATTAGAATAATAATAATACTTTTGTCTTGATAGTTTGAATGAATAATTTGTAACGTGGTCGGTGCTACTTTTGGACTTTTTGAAATCTATAAAAAAATTTCTGAAAACTTAAACTGAAATTCGCAAACGTTTGTTTAGCGCCAGGTTGCTTATGGCAACTAATCCCGATTAACTAAACTGTAGAGAATGAAAAATTTAATTGTGTTCGTCGCAGACTATGGTGAAGGGTTGGACGGAACAACAAAAATTTGAAATAACGAAACCGTTGTGTCCAATCGACCATTTCTGATTTATTTTAAATTAATAAGAAAATGTATGTTATAAAAGAGAAAAAGACCGAAAATGTGGGATATAAAAATTGAAAAATCAATTCTAGTTGAATGATAAAATTTAAAACCGAATAAATAAATGAAATCTGAACAATTTCGGCTGATAAAATGTCGCTAGTCTAGAAGAGGATAGAAATATGCTATATATATTATGCAAAAATCGTCATTTCTTGAAGGAAGGTCCCCTGAAGGAAGAATTGTGTTAAGAACACAATTCTATTGACAACTTGACAGTTGCATTTGTAAAAATGCGAAGAGTATAACCTGTGCACATATTTATTGAATTGTGCACATACATATTGATTGAAATTAAAAATTCATAATTCATAAATAACTCTTTTTGATTTTAATTTAAACACACAAGTTCTCTAGAAGAATGGTATGATGGCGAAAACACAATTGATGAATCGGATAATTTTTCCGGCAAAAGTCAGTCTAAATGAAAAGGAACAGAGTCAGATAAATGTGAAACGGATACAGCTAGTAAGTTCAATTGTCTAGAATAGGTGGTCCTTCAACGTCCCAAGCCTATCTTTCCTATATCAAAAACGCATCTACTAACGATACTCCCAGTAAACGGCTATCGTATAAGGCTGTAATGTTAGATTGTTGAAGTGATAACTGGATTCGATCTATAACATTATATTGAGACTAACATTGAGACTGTAAAATTATCGTTAAAATAGTTTTATCATGATTATTAATTTATCGATGAACTTTGGATCTCTTATAATTAAAAATTTTAGTTTTATCATTTATAAATTAATTGTGGATTTGTTTATTTTTAAGATTTAACTGAAAATTTTAAGACAAGGGAGATTTGACAGATGCTATGTCAAACTTATCTGTGAGTCAATCAAGCAGTATTGAAAATCAAAAATAGAAAATACCAAGGAGGAAACCAAAATGTTCAAAAAGTGAGATTTGGTGAAAGATTAATGAATTAATTTTCGACTAAATGTAGAATTACAATGATTGTCATGAACATAATTTTTATTCCATTTCTCAAATACGAAAACTAATTTTTCTTTTGGTACTATATTTCTGCTTTTATAATTTTGTTCAGGTTTGTTCCAGTGCAGTACCATCTTCAGCGCCATTCGGCGGAAGACTCTTCTCGTATTCGACTTGCTAAATATCTCCAGATATAACAAGCTGACGTACTCCAACTTCAAGATGAGAGTGATTACAAAAGTAAATTACATTTAAATGTAAAATTAATGAATGTATCTTGATGAAAGTGTTTAAAACTATTCAAAAATCATTTTAAATGACTTTTTTTTATTTTTGAATTTGTTCTTGTGTGCACTCGATAAAAATTAGTTCTTTAGTTATTCAATTACTGAATAAATAATTATTTAGTAATTGATTACTTAGTAATTGATTAATCATTAATCAATTATTAAGTAATTAACTACTTGGTAATTCAAACACTAACAATCAAGTAATGGAATAATTAATAATTATGTGATTGAAAATACAGTAGTTGCTTGTTTTAAGACCAGATATTCAAATATTCAAGTAATTGTCATTAATAATTGGCCCAACTCTGATAATAGGGTCTCTGATCGAGCTGGACGTCAGTGCCTATTTCTCTGTCGAAAAGATAAAATTTATAGTAAAAAATTTAGCCCTATTATCTCTTAATTTAAATAATCATATTATCGCTCGTAAAAAACTCTATTGGAGCAAGTCCAGAAAGGCCTGACTGGCTCCCCCTCTGGCGCTCCCGAGCGAAAGTGAAAAACGCCACATTACAAATTTTATATCAAAATTAAATTAAAAATAAAATTAAATATCAAAATTATATATATAATATAAATCGTCGCTCAGAAGAAAAGGGCGTATTTCAAAAATTGTCCAATGAAAATTGGCAATTTTGAGGTAGGCTCTTTTTCTTCTGGGACGACGATATACACATATAATATATGTATATATTTTATATATTCGGACATATATGCTTCATATATGTAACCCTATAAAATGTATATATGGTGGTTTATACCATATGAGCCTACTTCAGTGTCACATATGCTTTTTCGCTTGGGATACATAATAAATAAATATATATAATATATAAATATAAAAAATGAAATATAAATAAATAAAAAATTCTTGATAAATTATGAACATGAAACAAAATGTTTTTACTTTCTCATCTGACATAGGATAAACTCCTATGATGTCAGAAATTTCAGTTTTTCCAAATCGGCCGAGTTCGCCTTGCAATTTCAGTCCAGTGAATGTTTTAGCCATTTTCCAAAATTTGATGTGACCCAATCCACAGGTTGTTAGGTGACCAATTATCGTTGGAGAAAACATCACGTTATAAATGTCCTGGCTGTGTGATTTACATGTTATCACTATTGTTGATTTCTTCCAGTCCCAAATGGTAATCAAGTAATCGGGTGCTCCACCTTGAGATGCCAATAATAAACCTGGCGGACTGAGAGATTTTGTTTTGAATTTTGCTGGTTTAATTTATTTCAAATTCATCTTGTATTTTTTTTTGTTTTATTTTTATACTTGTAGGCTATATGGGAATACGAAAAAGAAGTGCCATTTTCTAGACTCGTCACAACGTCTAAATTTGGCCACTCGTAAATTATGATTGGTGGATTTTGTCCGTTTTCTGCCACAGCGATGTGATTAAACATGGGATTTTTCTTAGGGTGAAAAAAATTTTTTTTTGTTAAAAAATTATTATAATATATATATAATAATACAATATAATATATATAATAATATATTCATTCCCTTGGTTGATATATTAGTTGATTCTAAATTTTTTATTGATATAAAAACAATTGTTTACCGCAATGTGACCAATTCCTTGCCCTGTAGAACATCTTTTGAACACGAACGATTTTGTTGTGACATTATAAAAGTGGATTATGTTACCAGATGAGAAGATGATTGTATTAGGATCTGCTACGCATAAATTGAATAATTTTTTACAATCGTATCCGAATGAATGACTAAAGTATTATATTAAGGATCAAAATATTTTAAGGAAGTTGGAAATTTTCTTTCGACTTCAATTATAATAGGTATGTTTAAAAAAAGTTATTACATTTTTATTTTCTTTATTTTTGCATATTTTAGTAATCACTTTTAGAAGGTTGTAAATTTTATATGTAATATAAAAAGTCTTGTTTGTATATCAAAAGGATACTCGAGTTGCAAAAAATCAACAGGCATATTCCCATTAGGAGATAATTTTGGTACAGAAATGTATGTTTTTGAATTAGTTGATTCTGTTTCACTGTTATACGAATCTTCGGTCATTTTAATTCTTTGTTTCCTTACTGGTTTATCTTAGTGAGTAATGATGTTATAAATAAATCTCAAAGGTTAAAATGAATTACCTAACCAGTCTGTCAAAAACAAAATTGAAGTCAGATGATTTCAATGTTTTTGACAGTCTTTTTTGTTTTTGTTTTTTTTTGTTTTCATTAATATTAAAATTTAGAAAAGAATAGAACATAGAACAGTTCTGGTATTAAATCCGCAGTTTCGTATATATGTATATTATTTTTGTGTAGATGTATCATAATGTATAATAATGCAACATGAGAATCAGAAGAGGTTCACTTCATTGTTCAGTTAATTTTAAGTTCTAATATGACGGCATTTAAAATTCAAACGACTAAATAAAAAAAAGTAAAACTACACTACATGTATACAGTGTAATTTGGTTTCACACTAAATGTAGAGTAACTTTGAACTTTTAAACTTCAGCAATGATAAAGTTACACATGGAGTGTAAAGTTATTTTGAAGTATGGATGACGAATAATTAACATAAAACAATAGATATTTACTGGAAATTTACTCATCAGAAATTATGTTTTACTTTAAATTAAGTTAAACTAATATGAAAAGTGTAATTTTATACTGAGTGTCGAAAATCAAAGTGTATTTAGTGTAAATGTTACAATCAGGTGTAAATTTATTTTAAATATCGTTTAAAATGTCGTGTAGATTTACATTATTTTACACGGGAGAAAATGTAAAAAAATCTCTATTGTCAGCACTGTCAAGACAAGTGTCCAGATATTGAACGACTCATCGAACAGGACCATGTTTTTCGTTGCTTTCTAATACAACCGAACATTTATTACTGTATAATACAAACCGATGTCAAATGTTGGTGCTTCACTGTAATGAATCTCCACTCTCAATTTTTGTCCTTTTCTGAGATTCCCTCTTATGGAGAACTTATAATGGACTGTCGGTGGTGTAAGGAAAATATTCATCACTGGCTAGTTTTGTGAGCATGTTTACATCATGGAGTTGTGTGAAACAAAAAATTTTATGCATTAGAGTAAAAATTAAATGTAACCCCTCAGCTGAAAATCAGTGAGGGGGAGTTTACGACGGCGAGGGATTGTCACCACCCGCAAACTTCTCTTTTGATTCCAAGCAATACACGATATTTTTCTCGAAACATGCAATAAAAAATGCAACTCTTTTTCATGTCACTTTTATGGGTATATCGGGAAAAAGTGATTTTTATATACAACAGCCAACAGTGGTGCGCGTTTTTATTTAAATGCAATACCTAACTTTTTCTCTAATTTAAAAAAAAAATTACTGTTTTACATCACCCATAAGAGATGTGATGAAAATTAGCCAGTGAAGAATATTTTCTTTCATGTAGTTATTTGATGATTCCTTTTTAAAAAAGTCATTAAGATTCTTTGTGGAAAAGGACCGCTGAAATTTTCACATCAAATTTAAAAAAATCGAATTTCACTAATCTAACAAGTTCATCGATACAGTGATTATTCAATCGGCATTAATTTAAACAAAATTCAGATCAATTGTTTGGTACTGGTGTTTGACTTATCAGAAAAAAAATATGACAAAAACATTCGACGACTTCTTCTTTTTTTTAAGTTTAAAATATGCCATTGAACGCATGTGTTTCTAATACATTCTTATCTTTATAGTTGAAATATTTCACAAAATGTGCGCTAAAGTTCATTCACACCTGCTCTTTATATCTTTTTCGAGTGATTAGGGTGCATTGATTGCGTATCAGATATATCCAAATACTATCTGATACAGAAACAATGTAGAAAGTCCGATGATATTTTTGCTTAATCAATATTTGTTATCAGGTTATTTTCATATATAATTTAATAAAAAATCAGCAAGAGAAGTATACATATTTTTGTCAAATTTTAAATTCATTTATTATTCATTGGCAATTGTCAATATGTAATAACATATGTAAAAACATAATATAAATACATATTTCTGATAATTAAAATAATAATAACAATGAATGAAAAAACAAAATAAAACAAAACGAAAATATGTTCATAAAAATAAAAATATAGAAACTTATCTTATATAAAAATGAAATTATATATGAATATTCATAAACTTCACATCATAGATCCGTTATTTTTTTTATTAATAACAAGACAAAGTACAATCATTTTTACAAGAGATTTCGGTTCGAGCATAATATGTAGTATCATATATATTTTGTTTTATATTAAAATGATTCGGTTCGGATAATTTGATTACTTCAACTTCTTATTCACAAAATAATAACATACAAAACAACGCTCATCAGTACATGTGTGATTATAATATCCGCTAAAATAAAAATATGTTATATATTTTATGCAGACGAGACAGTGCATATGCGTACTTATTGATCTGTACAATAATATTTCGTTCCCATCGATGGTATATTTTCAGTCTGTTTTATTTGATGATAACATTTAAAATGTTGAATAAAATGTTACTTTTAAATTAACACTTTCAAAACAAGACCATAGAATATAACATTCATGAAATTATATTATTAAACGATGAACCGTTTATTATTTTTATAATTCCATTGTTGCAATCAATCATTTTCCTATCAATAAATAAAATATTGCAATCATACATTTGCGCGTATCTCTTTTTCAAGATCGATTACTTTGGGTTTGGCCTCCTTTGTTGATTCAAGGCTTCAACTATAGCTGTTATACACTTTTAATGTTACACTAACAATCAATTAATAATTATTATCATGATTATAAAATATTTCAGCATACGAAATTTTGTCATTTTTTTTTATTCCAAAAATTACATGACATAAAAAAAATATGAATGACAATATTAATATAATGGTATAAAAATAACACAATACAATTTGATTACTTCCCTAGTGTAAAAAAGGATCATTATTGTCCATACATAAAACATATACATTGACAATATATTGTCTATATATAAAAAGAACTCGAACATATATGATTAATATATTGTAAGGATCATATATATGATATATGGATCGTATATGATCCATACGTAAGACATATATTCACAATATATGAACCATGTATAGTCAATCTATTGAATGTTTTTTTTTTAATTCAATCAAACATATATGATCAATATATTGAAAATCTCTCAATCTCCTAGATAAAAATTTTATATATATGTAGACATATAAGCCACATACATGTTTGCATATATGCTGCATATATGGCTGCATGTAAAAGCCTGTATAAATGTCACATATTGGGTATATATGAACAACATATGATTTGCTGAAAACGCTTAATTGTCAATCTATTGATAATATATATACATCATCTTTTTCACTAGGGTTCTGCTGTCATGTGTAATAAAACCAAAGAATGAAAAATTATTCCTCTATTTCCAGATCTAATCCGCTTCCAAAATAACTATGTTTTCTAACATCGACGTGTAATTTGAAACCATTCTCAAACGTCAGGTCGAGAGTATTTTTACTGAACTTGAGAGGAACCGGCGTTTTACTCGTAGGTTTCAAGTCACACCTAGCCAACAAATAGAACAAGAACAGTTTAATCTCCAACAGAGCAAACCTCCTCCCAATACAGGACCTCGGACCAATTCCAAACGCCAAAAACGTGCACTGGTTGATATTGAGCGTCTTGTTGAAAAACCTGTCCGGATCAAACTTGTCCGGCTCGTCGTGGTGTTTGGGATCGTGGTGGATGCTGTTGACCGCAATCCAGATTCGCGTCCCAGGTTGCACCGTCACTCTCTCGTGTCCCGGCGACGCTGGTGGTAGTTCAAACTGCACGGTGCATGCTCGTTCCAAAGTCAACACGTTAGGATAGTACCTCAGAGCTTCGTAAAGCACAGATTCCAGATACGGCATCTCGTTGATCGTCTCAAAAGTCGGATTGCCATCCGATTTTTTGAGCGCCAGATCAATTTCCTCCTGCAATCTCCTCTGAACGTCCGGATTGGTCGCTATTTCCATGCAGACGAAACTCGTGAGGTTCACTGAATTTCTAAATCCACCAAAAAAGAAGCCAGCTGACTGAGCCATCATGTCCTCTATCTCCGAGTCACGCACCTCGTTATAAATCTCCTTAATCTCCATCATCAGCTGAATCATATCTGGTCGTTTCGCCCCTTTTTCTATCCTGTTCCTCACCGCCTCGTCGATGACATTCTTAAAAAAGTTCCTCGTGCTTCCGGTTATTAATTTCAGTCCCAGCAACTTGGACAGTTCCGGGAAGTAGTAAAGTATCAAAGCTTTGATGGATCGAGAACTGGAGACACCCGAGAGCCTCGTTGCTTGTTCGTAAAACTCGTTCTCCGGATACTGCATCGAGTCGATGGCTATGCCGAAGGCACACGTCGCTATGACATCGTTGGTGTACCTCGAGATGGCTTCTTTAATGTCCATCTCGATGTACGTATCTTCCTCGGTCGCATTGATCACGACGATCTCGGCAAAATTTTTGCTACAGTTTGCCATCAGTTCGTACATCATCTTCATCTTATTGGAATTGAACGAGGGGGTCAGAGTGCTCCTAACAGAGTACCATTTTTCGCCTCTCAGAGTGTGCAGGCTTTTGCTAAACATGGGCTCGACACCCTCGTCAAATACCCCATGATGGTCCATGAAGTTGTCGAAGTGTCTGATGGTGATGGTCCTGATCACTTCTGGGTCACGAATCACAATCACGGGCTGGGTGAAGTTGAAAATTCCGAAGTACTTGGCGTTCGGCCAACGGTCATAGTATTCCTGGATTATGTCCACGAATCGTTTCCTCCGACAGATCAGAGGGAGGAAGTTACCTACCAGGGGCAGTGGAGCTCGGTAGGGAATTGACATTCGTTTGAAGTAAGTCGCAATGTAGCACCAGTATAAGAGGAGGGCACCAACTATCGCGGTTAACAGGGCTATCCAAATTTCCATTTTTGGTTGAATCAGCTTTTACGAGCGGCAGTTTTTATTATATATATATTCTTCTTTTTTATTTGCAAGATCGATTACGTTGTTAAAAGCTCAGTTGTACTTGAACACTGAGTGCCTTTGCCAGCTACAATATTCGTATTGAACCATTCCCCACTCCAATTAATAGTAGTCTTTACATTTATACACAGTAGAAAGAAAGAAAAAAAAAGCAGAAGCAGGTGACACTGTACTGCTTTTCGCAGTGTAAAGACTAAATAACTTACCTTGATGATTTAATATTTTCGCGGTGAAATAAAACAATATTATTACAAAATGTGTTCATTTATTCAATTGTTTTATAATATTACCTATATTGCAGCTTTCTATAATTTTTTATAAGAAAAATAAAAATATATCGTATTTTATATTTTTAAATTTTATATAATGAAATCTATAAAAAATATACATAATAAATATTACTCATATTGCCGGAAATATAGTTTATAATATACAAAATATACATTGTTATTTTATATTTTTAAAATATATTTTTATCCATAGCAGGTAAGAAGGATATGACATTCATAATGCTGAAAATGTAAGTTACTTAAAGTTTTATTAGGCATATGTATGAAAAACGAATTAGTTTAACATACAATTTATTTGTAATTACACTGATAGAAAAGTATATGTACTTAGTCCAAAAATTTTCAGAAATTTTAATGTTAATATACTTTTTATAAATATTTTATGAAAATTTATATTCAATTTATTTAAGATCTTGCCGCTATATATTCGAAATATAAACGGTTTATGAATAAATCTGTGGCTGTGAGGAATAACCTCTTAAGTGGTCTAAGATTTACATATCACTTAACTGATTTTTCCTTAGAGCCACAGATATAAGTTTATGTATTGTTTATATAATATATAATTTGAATATAATTGAAAATATTTGAAAATACAACAAATACAACAAATGAAAAAAAGAAATACTGCTTTATCACATAAATTTTACTATGCATGGAAATTCGAAAATTTCTTATAAAATCGCAAAACCAGGCCAGACTTGAAATTCAATGGAATTCATTATAGTTATAATAATATTGTTTTGATATTTTTTTAATTTGTTAATATTGCTATTAATATTCGATGTAAATATTCGAAATTTTATATCTCTTATATAAATGTAATATATTTTTCCGATCAAATTTATATTCCTTTTATACTGTATTTATATATAAAACATAAAATATTAAAGACTTATTACAATCTATTATATACAGTTTCCATTTCGTATATATTTTATTATATATTCAAGTCGATATCTTTTATATCTCTTAAATTGAGACTATTAAACTTTCAATTTTATTCACATAACAAACTTTTAAAATTAAATTTTACGATATATTAAAATTAAAAAAAACTTTTTATTATTTTGGTGTGCAAAAGATTGGAAGGAATAATTTCAAACGAGTGGAACAAGATAACGGAGATACTGAAAAATTAAGAAAAATTGAGTTTGAGAAAAATGTCCTTGATCACTCAGTTAAAACAATTGTTTAAGATTTAATAATTACCATTCTTATGTATTGATTACCATGCTGTATCTTATTTAAAAACATATTCTGTATTCAAATAACTACAGTGCTACCAACAGTATTCATAATTTATTTTTATTCACTACCGTATGTAAACAGAAAGAACCAAACACAAAAGAATGAACTGACATGTCTGCCTTTTTGTTTTTGAAACGTTATCATATTTGTTTGATGATGGTTTGACTCGTATGTCATTGTTGGTTCCTGTCAAAAGCATTCTCTTTTGCGCACCAATGTTTTAATCAAGTTACTTGCATTTTTTCCTTTGTTATGCATTGTTGATTTTTGGCAGTAATACAAAAAAACGAAACTATTTCTCAATACTAGAAAAGATTGTATGACCAAAGAAAACATCGCGAACAAAAAAATCGAAAGATTGAGGTTAGTATAAGAATTTGTAAAATGTTAATATTTATAGAACATTCATAAAAATGGACAAATCTATAGTTGAACTGATATTTTCTTATATCTGATGTTTATATTAACAACTTAAACTCATTATTTTTAACTTTGTAAACAACTAAAATCCCACACGGGCAAAAATATATATATATATTCAATTATATTTAAAATATACATTATTATAAATAAAAATATATATATACTGACATATAAATTATATGTATATATGTATATATTCACTTTACAATAAAATTTGAAATATTACTTTTTGTTTATTTCGTATAATAAATTTTGCATTTTTGAATATTGTTCGCAGAAATTTGTCAATGAAACAATGACTATGCTGAATGATGATTGTCTTCTGCACATCTTTGAGTTTCTTGACCCATTCAACTGGGTATCAGTTTCACGAGGTAAAATTTTTAAACATATTTACAATTAAAATAAAATTATTTAAAAATTATAAAAAAATTTATATATATTATGATAATTTAATTATATAAGTTTAAAATTTATTTACTCTGGTTATTAATTTTTCAGTTTGTGCAAGATGGGAACGACTAGCTCAGATAAAGTTAAATAAAATAACAGAGATATACATCAAGGATGTGCACATTTGTAACAATGTAGCAATACAAAGCTCGGAAATCATATCTTCTGATAAAAATACATTGACATCAGCTTTGCAATACATCGGTCCATATGTGCGATCCGTCAGGCTGTATAGTTATTACAGCAAGACGATTATTTTTGATCAACGCTACTGTTATTATGTAGAGGATGTCACAAGTGCAGATGAGTTCATTCAAATTTTGTCAGAAACTTGTAAAAACATTGTGGAGTTGCTAATCGGACAGGAACATGTCGATTTAACAGAGCTCTTTGTAGCAAATAAGCATTTAAAAAAACTGATCCTGCCTGATAAAGACTTGAAGATGTTTTCAGCATTGTGTGTCGAGTCCATTGAAGAAGTGGTTTGGAAAGTCCATTTCGATGACATGAGCAATTCCAATTGGGTTAGTATTGCAGTTGTTATACAAATTTAATTTTATATTATAATAGTTTTCTTTTTTTCTAGTTTTAATTTTTGTTTCTAATTTCGTTACAGTTCTTTCCAAACATTAAAAGGTTGACGCTGTTTATCGATGCTACATTAATCGTCTCTGAGATGATCCTAAAGACTATTCTGCGGTTTGCCAGAAATCTCAAATCGCTTTCTATACTCATCGAATTTTTTGATGATGTAACGTATTATTCTACCATGCTATCAGACATCAGCGCTCTTTTTCAACTTGAAGAACTTCGTATTAGTGTGATAAGATATCCGGACGCAAGTATGTCCCAGTGTTTGGAATTTAAAGTTGATTCAGTAAACAAACTGGTCACGAGTTGTCAAAATCTTCGAGTTGTAAAATTTGGTATGTAGTTTTTACAATCAGATACACTGAGAAATCGATATCGTTCAACTTTTCGATCTTAATTTTTTTCTTGTTGTAATAAGAACAACGCAAATGTATGTTTCACTATTTGTTTATTTGACGTAATAATAATTTTGTTAGCTTGTTGTGCACATTTATAGTTTTAAATTTTTTAAAATGATAAATGAAAAATAAATCATTTTTTTTGCAAGAAAAGATTTTTGTTACCGTTTATTCAACGTGTAATTACAATTCAATCTCATGAAAACCTAAGTAATCTAAGTTGTTCTCAGTACAATCACATCGTAACTTTTTTTATTATTTCATATCATAATGAGAACAATACAGCTTGTACCCAATACGATATCGGTTTCTCAATGTACAAACTATTCATGACTTTTATTTCATTTTTGAATTCTTTGTTTGTTGTTATTTGTAGATGGCATAGGTCTTGGATCGGCTGACGTTAGTGCTTTCTTCACTCTGCCTAAATTAGAAGAACTGACAATTGCGAAAGCCAGTTCTTTTGTTTTCGATTGTTCAATTAAGAGCCTCGAAAATTTGTCGAAGCTTGAAATTCACTTTGACTTGAAGAATAACGAACAAAAATCGCCCTGTTTGTGTGATATCGTTGAGAAGATGCCTGCTTTGACATACCTCGAAGTTGATGGAATAACTGAAGAAGAAGCTACTGATCTCACTTGCAGGGCTGTAACAAGTGGAGTGTTACACGACCAAGACGTTTTCATTGAAGCACAAAATCCTACTGATTCAATGAAAGTTTACAAAACTGTATATTCTACATCCAAACCGAAACCATTAAAACTGTTGATCAAACCGCAAAGCAATGATTATGATCATAGAGTCAGCGTCGTTGTTGAAGATTTAAAAGACTGTTTGTTTGTTAAGGAAGAAATTGAAATTGAAAAACAAGAAAAATCTTTGCTCAAAGAGTATTCCGATACGTATAAGTGTTGTTCGATTAATGTGTTCAATGATATTGATTACGATGAGGAGGAAGAAAATGAATGGGACGATGATTATTCTAATTCGTCATATGAAGATTATTATGAAGATTATTATGAAGAAGAAGAAAGTGAAATCAATTGCGCAATTGATTAAAAACAGATTAAACAAATTGAAATAACGTATATAATACTTTAAGTTTTAGTCATTACATTTATCAAATGACTATACAACATACATCATTAGAAGAAGAGTTACTATCAGGTTATTAATACGAAGAGTTACGTTGTTATACTGTTTATAAGTTTACTAACAATCATTATTATAAAAGATCAATAAACTTTGTTTTTTTAATTAATCAAAAAGTATTTGCTTAATTATTTTACTTCTCTGAAAAATATTTTTGAAAAAATGCGCCAAAATTTAAAGTTCCACGCCTGTTGTTTCTTATTACTATACTTATATAATGACAAAAAAAAACGCAATTGCAACAGTAGGAATATTAGTGGATCCCTAGTAAAAGTAAACATATAATGAGAATATAATGTCAATATACCAGACATATAATAACAATATAATATTCTAGAAACATAAATTGGCCATATAAGGAGAATATAATGTCAATATAATGACAATATAATGAACATATACGTGGCGTATATCAACATTATAATGACAATATAATGGAAATATAAGGAATCTTGGCAATACTATTGCAATATATAACACCGACATATTCAATATACGGCCCGTATATGTGGAATATACGACACATATATGTGCAAAATAAGGCCGTATATGGGCAATATAAAGATTGAGTACCGCGATGTCTAAAATATGATAGAAATCCATATATATTAAAAGCATATTTTGCATTGAAATGGCGTTTTATTATATATAATTATTATATATAATTTATTATATATTTATATATAATTTATTATATATATAATTATTTTAATAACAATATTAACAATTTTTCGTTTTTAATTGAGTTTTTATTGGTTTTACAGTGACACAATGAATCTACAAATACTTTTTTTTTTTGACAGAGTTTGGTT
>JAAMPD010001463.1:0-24018 GCA_025266255.1 Trissolcus basalis | reverse complement strand
TTTCCTACGTTATCTTCCTTTACGTAGAAATACTGCGCGCGAATAAACAACATTCTCGCTTCTCTCTCTCTCTCTCTCTCTCTCTCTCTAACTCGCCTAGAAAGTTGTGACTTGTTAGGTTCCGAGTAAACTTTAAAAAAATAACTCGTTAGATGAATTCGTCAATTTTCATTTGGAGCTTGCAAAGTAAATACGTTCACTGTTCAAGTTGGATGCAATTTTTGGAGAGCTGTTGATTTTAGTCATTTTTATTGTCATGATTTTCGATTACGTAACTCATTTCAGCCGAAAATCAATGCTTCAAGTTCAAAAACTTGTCGACTGTGTGAGCCACAAGCTTGTTTATGTAATTGGTACATTAGGACTTCTGTGCAATCACGGACTGCAATTCAAGCTTTCGATAATGATAAATAGTTTAGATACCAGAATTCACAGGTCGTTTATTATAGAAATGATAGCTTGTGAATTTCGTCGGGATGTGAATATTAGATACAATGTAATTTGATACGTTTAATATAATTTTGCTGGCAAATACATTGACACATATACTTGCCATTATTTTTTCATTTCGAAAGTGGAGTTTGTCTCTGAGTGTATTAAAAACCCACACGGACAGAAATACATGTCAAAAAATGTGCAAATTTATAATGTACTTTTTATTTGTATTATTTAAAAAATTTATATTTAATTTATTTGCGATCTTTATTTTCAAAATATAAAAATAAATGTGAATAAACGGTTTTTATATACGAGATATATAAGTTAATATTTTATTCATATAATATATGTTTTAAATATAATTCCAAATATATTTTTCACCTTATGGAAAACCAGGCAAAATATTTTTTCATCTGTCATTGAGAAAAAGTGTTCAATATTTTTTATTATTCTTTTCATACTTGATTAGCAATCGAATTTAGTTCAAAAACGTAGTGTTTCTGAAATAATTAAAGAAATAATGAATGAGGAATGTTTCATTCATATTTATACTGTTTTAGGAGTTATATAACAGATGCAATTCACATGGTCGTCTAAATTATGCGTTAAACAAGAGGTATATTGCTGCACTAAACTGTACTTACACTTGCATATACGTGAGCTCGGAACAAAAAGTTCCAAGTTGGCCTCGAGGCAAAAGATTCATGTTAAATCAAGCACCAATATATATATTTTTTTTCATCAAACAAAGTGTCTTTTCGTAAATTGATTTTCTACTACAAAGCTGAATTATTAGCTTCTGAACTTAAATTTTAACTTCAATAAATGTAATTCAATAAACAAAGAATATTTATTGTAAAATCAATAACAATTTAAAATGTGTTTTCAATTAAATAATAGATAAAATAAAATGTATGTTGAAGTGAATTTCTATTTATTTAATATATATCATAAGTTAATGATTTATGTTTTGCATGGAAATTTAGTACAATTTGGGGTGGAAAAAATCGCGTTTATAAAATAAACGAAACCACTTAGCATGCCGCACATCGGAGAGCTCATTAACCGCAAAACAAATAAACAGCACTTGAACGAGCAGCACGGACTTGCAGACGATGTCCCAATTATAATTGCTTCAAAATTCATCCACTCAATCGTATATCAGTGCGACGTCTCGGGTCGGCGTTATCGTGGTGCAGTGCAGCTGCACATTTTTCGTAATCTTGATGAATTCCATCGACCCTTCGTTGGGGCGTTCCAACCTTATTTCCGAGCTATTAAACGGCGCTTATATAGGGGCTCTCTTTAATTCGGTATCTTTGTCTTGCCAGCGGTCACTCGTTGAATCTTTTTCTGCCTCTGACTAAATGCCGCAAAAGCATAAAATCAATGCAGAAATGTGAGCCAACTAAATTTCAACTGCCGCGCGACTCCTGACGGTTTGCATTGGACTCCTCGAAGACTCTCCGAAGCGTGAGTTTACTTTCGTCTTTATCTATCGGAGCAGTTCTTGTGGTAAGAATCGGCGAGATGGCTCTTTTCATGGGCGCACAACGTAACTAACTTTTGGCGGATGGGAGGAGCAGAAATCGTTCGGCAGCTACCTCAAAGTTATTCCGTCGCTTTTCGAACGCGATCGGGCTACTAGCTGATTAAACCGCGAACACGACGAATACACAAGTAGGGCGCTGTGTTGAAAACTTGATAGTTGGCTGAGAGCGTTCCTCGAATCATGAGTACTCTTTTCTTTATTCCCAAACCCGCTCGACCTCCCTCGCTGTGAACGACAGTCAAATTTCACGTCCGCCAAACTTTCCGCCCCGCTTGGTCATTTGATTTGCCGGACTATTTTTGTTATTTTTCCCTCATCGTTCTCCCTTTCACACTGAGAAAAATTTACTAACTTGATTGAACTTTATTTTTTGAGTTCTGGGTTTTATGGTTAGTATAACTATAAACCAAATATAATTATAACCACTAAAATTTTAGTTATTATAACTATACTCAGTTTGACTACATTCTCTAGTTCGTTTTTTGATCAACTCAAATTCTTCAGTCAAAAACTGATGAAAAATTGAAGTAACATTAATTTGATCCATATTTTTGAAAAACTTATTCAAATGCTTTCGAAAGCTTTTATTGTCATAACATCGTCGGCGATGAGATCATGAAATGTTATCGTAACTGATTTTAATTCAAAAAAATTTTAATTCTTAAATTAAATCTAGTTCCGCAAATTTCGATTCCACTAGTTATAAGGTTATATTTACTTCAATAATAAATTCATTTAAATAATCAGAAGGTGAATATGGTGAAAACGATATGGGCCACACGAAATTGGTGTTAACGTTCGGATTCTGGACCAAGCTAGAATACAACCGTTGCCCAACCGTAGCCAATCATGAGCCATATATAAGTGGCCCAATCGTGTATTTCTACTTGGATAAAATTAGTGTGCAAGTAACTGAATCAAATCAAACAAATTGATTCATCTATTAATTTTCATACAAATTCTAAAGCTAAAATGTTTTGAAAAACATAAAATGAAAATAATTTGAACAAAAAAATTTGAAAAATCCTATGGGTTATGTACTGATCAGTTATACTGATCAATTTTCTTTGTTAAACAATATGATGTTCACTTTATTTTTTTTTCACGTTTTTGTTCACTTTGTTTTTTGTCAGTATAAACAATTATGTCGATTTAAAATGTTTTAAACTACAAAAATGGTTTTAAAAAATGACAGGCGTTCAAAAATATGCGACAATATTATTCGTGATAATTGGTGCTTAGACCATCAAGACCGCAAATATTTTTCAAGCTGTTTTAATAAACTAAAAATGTGCAAGTTGACGTTTAAATTTGAGGATGATAAATCCGGGCGAAAGTACATCATTTTTTGTCGGTGTATGGATATAATAAATTTTTTCGATTGAATTTATATTTCTATTATATTTTATTTATAAAACTTATTGCCTCTTTTTTGATAATTCATAAGTGACTCATATGTAAAATATATGCAGATAAATTTTAAATGTAAAAAATATACGTAAAATGTATATTTTTCAATATATTTCCATCCGTGTGGGGCTATCGCGAATTCACCATGTTGATATTTTTTATGCTCGTGCGAATTCCACGGCCAGGAAAAAAAATTTCTTCGGGCTTGCGTATCGATGCTCTCGCGAATCTTGCATTCCTCATAACCGACGAGACTGAAGGCATCCATGCGGTCGAGGGGGTGAACTCGCTCTCAGGAACGCGGTTTTGATCTTTGATTGAAATTTTACTTTACATCGTTGGATCTTTCGGAATTTTGCAAGTTTGCAATTTACAACTTATCGATGGAGATTGTAGCGCTCTTGAACGCGCCCCCGAAATGCACTGTTATTAGTGTTTATATAGAGATCGAAGTCGGGGCATTGTCTTGGATTGCACTTACCGAACCGGGTAAATATTGATTGATGAAATATCGAACACGCTTCACAATCTGCAAACAGAAACTAACCATCAACAAACAAAAGACGAGTCATTAATTACAACTATAAAATTTAAACAGAGGTTTCACGTAATTCGAAAGTTGTCTGAAATTTCTACAGCTCCGAGGATTGCGTTTTATTAAATTTCATCTCGTTGGCGTTTATTAATGAATTGTGTGTGCGAACCTCGTGTTAACAAGTAATAAAATCGTCATTTTAACATTATTCAGATAATGGTTCACGCTTTGCGGCCTGTTATTGTAGCATGTAGTTGCTGGATTATTTTCAGTTTTGCACAAAAACTGAAAGCTTATTGAAAATTCAAGTTGCGAAATGGTGACTCAATATTTAACTGTGTTTTAACTGATATAGAATTTTTTTTCCCACATTATTATCATTTCAATTTCCGAAATAACAGTTTTAAATAAAAATTTCCAGGAAAAAATTGTGTATTTCTCTATTTTGAAGAATCAAAATCATTGATGCAAATTTTGATGCAGAATTTCTGAACCCGTTTCGGATACACCTTCGTATAATATACCGAAAACGATAAATTTGAAATTAAATGGCTTTTTACGCAGAATTGAATGTGAAAAAATACAAACCTCAAATGTAATTGTGCGCAATTCATGTAAAAACGAGAAAGTCGATTTTTTTATATCAAATCCGTGACCGAATGCAATCGTACATTCGTAATGTAATTTTCCCTATTCGAGACGTGTCTTTTTTCTACGTTGGAACAAATTTTCAAAGTTTTGTCATGAAATATAGTTTGTTAAAGTCCGTGACATTGTTTTCACATCAGAGTCTATGTAATTTTAAGCACTCTCTTTTTTCCCAGTGACAATCAGCATCATCAGAATATGATTATGTAGATTTTTGAACCGATAGACATTTTTTATTTCGTACGAGTGATATTACGAGGTCTCCAATGAAGATAATTTCATATTTCGTATTTTTAAAATGAACTGTGAATTCGCATGCATTTTATATATCTGTATTTCAGTCAAACATTAGTCCAGTGCCGATATTTCGAACGCGGATGAAAAGTTGTACGATTATTATTAACTTGGTGAAGGATGAATCATTCATTTGAGCTTTCCAATAATGTATGCGAGCTTTTAATATGGACCTCGGTTGAAGTTTGTGTTATGAAAATATCATCCCTCTCGGGGAACACTTTGGAGAACATTTCACCCCTGAGGGAGCTGATATGAATTTTGTAATGTTGAAAGTCACGATGCAAAAGACAATCAACAATGAAAAGACCAGGTTAATGTTGAACAAAGATTTGCCGTCAGATTATGTGGGCTTTTGCAATGATAGTCGGGCTGTCATATAACACGCCTTTGACAAGAATCGCGGGGATGTCATTTGTCTGACGGGGTTGTGCGTGTTGCTCGTTAAAGTGTCGGACTGAATTTATCGTTTCAACGAATGTCACATTTCCTGGGGCGCTCGCGATGTGGGGTAGTTCGGGGAATCGAGAATGTACATTTTAAAGATGAAAGAATTGAACTTACGAGCCAAAAGAAGAACGACGAGTGCCTTGAGTGCCATCAGTTGTGGCTGATTGCTTCTCGACGAAATTTACTCGTTCGACTTGACTGAACGTTTCGCTTTGTCAAACGAATACGAGAAACTGTCCTGGAAATTAGGTACAACTTTTCCAAACGAAATACCTATCGCGCAACGATATTTCCTCTTTTATCTCTTTCAACAATGGAGTCGTCATTTCTGCCAATTTGTAGCCTTTTCGCAAATGCGGCCATTTTAATTTGACGACACAAATTGACAAGCTTGCGATCGACTAAACGTTTTCTCTCCAATGAGTTCCCTTGTACATTTATTTATCCGCAATGCATTGGCTCTTCTTAAAGGATAAAAAACGACAACCGTGCGTTTTCCTATCAATTCGCAATTTTTAGATAATTGACTCACGTTTTTTATTTAACAACTGAAATAGCAAAATTGAACGAATTATTTGCTTTTTGTGACACACAGCAAAAAATAAAAAATGTGTTTTGTATGTGTGTCACACATACAAAAATATATAATAACATATATTTTACGTATATTTTTTATATTTAAAATAAAAATATATCGATATAAATTATTTATAAAGCGACAATAAATTACATAAACGAAATATATGGTAAATATGCATTCTATTGAAACAGTATATATTATTTATATAAACAATTTATAATTAAAATATATTGACACATATATTTTTCTCCCTGTGGGTGAATTTTTTGTCTCTCTCTTAATAAATCGACATGGATCTCACGGAATTGAATTTAATTAAACAATTGGGTGTCTCATACCCGATGATTTTTATTTCAAAATGCGGAAAACTTTTTTTATCTTGTGCTATTGTGTTGACTGCATTCGTACTGCATCTCTAATGACTCCCCCAAGAGTTGCATTATGCTAATGCAATAAAACCGAATTCGCTGATTCGAAGTACTTGACAAAACTTCGCAAACACGTTCAATAATGAAGCGAGAACCGCGATACATTATAAAATACAGCGGTGGTACCATCGATGTTGCTCAGCCACGGATGTATTTGAGAGAATCACGTTGCGAAAAATTGCATATTAAAAGGAACAACACGGCTAGTGAAAACCTGGCAGCTTCTAAAAATAAACACACAGTTGCCACTGGCGCAATTGTTAAACTAAAGACGGCTACTCAGGGATGGCAAAGAAAAAAAAATCGTGCAACGTTTGTGATTTCGCCTCTGATTCACTCATTTTTTTGTAACTTATCACTCACAGAAAAACCATTTGAGCCAAGAAATAAATTTTGAGTCAAGAACGTAAAAATTTTGAATATTGAATAGAAGTGAAGAGATGAATAGAAGTTAGAGTTTGGAATGAAAATTGAATCCTGTTCGGAGCAAAAGAGATAATCATTGCGAATATATTGAATTTAATATAATATAT
This sequence comes from Trissolcus basalis, assembly GCA_025266255.1. Taxonomy (NCBI): domain Eukaryota; kingdom Metazoa; phylum Arthropoda; class Insecta; order Hymenoptera; family Scelionidae; genus Trissolcus; species Trissolcus basalis. The sequence goes on along the minus strand of JAAMPD010001463.1, from coordinate 17,150 downwards.
ATTTTAATATTTATAGATTGAATTTATTTTAAAACTGCGAGCGTTATAAAACATTTTAATGAGATTAATGGAAATCTAATACCTCATCTTCGCGCATTTCAGACGATTTAATGATTGTCCAAAATAAGAATCAAATTTATGACGAAATCATCACAAATTAATATATATAACACAAACTGGTACTTTTACCTTATTTTTTTAATTAATGTTTATTTCTTTTTGTTTTTTTATCAATTCATACAAAATATATTTGAACAGATATTTAAAAAAATTGTAGGTAGATAAGTCAGTTTTGTAATAATTTAATTTCTATTTCAAGTATTTTTTTCATATTTTTCAAAAAATCAGTGTACAAAAATTTTGGTCATATTGAAGAGGTTTTTCGAAATTTCAAATTAATTCGTCACTTTTCCGCAGTTTGATGAACGAATTGGCAATATTGATGCATAAACTTTAAAATCTTGGGTCAAAATTTTTATTTCACAGTCGACATTTTTAAAAGCTGGATTCAAAAATTTTTTTCTCTCAAACAGTTTATAAACTTTTGAATCAAATGAATAATATTCATTGCCAAATGACCAACGTTCAAGACAAAAAAATTTTGCCTCAAAATAATATTTCTGTGAGTTTTTTGTTTGAATTTTTTCCTAATCGGAATTCGTTCACTTATACAAAAATCGATGTTTTTTTTGTTATTTTTCATCACTTTTTATTCGTGCAATTTAGCACTGACCGGATGACGATCCAGAAAGTGCAATCTATTTTAATTGGAATTCTAAATTCAATAGAGAATACAAAAAAGAGTTTTCTCGATGAAAAAAAGGGGAAAAAATCTGCCCTAATGAGATAATCGTGTTACGATCAAAATACCGATCGATGTTGAAAATAATTTACCGCCAAAAACGTTGAGATACGGAGACGCAGCGCGAGAGGGCTGAACAAGAAAATCATTAAATCGGATCCCGATTTTATCTTGCGGACCTAATTAATTTCGAGCTTATCGGACGAGCAAAGTTACAAGTTTAATTACAGCAGTCATGCTCTCATTACTCAAAATGAAACTAACTGGGAAACGTGTCGGAAAATTCAGACATAGCACACTCTAAACACCGAGGAAATCTTAGTTAAGCCGTAATCCCTGGACGCGGGGCTCATTTTTTATTGACATGCGTTAACCCCTGACAAAAACTTTTTTCCCGTGTAGAGAGCGCGAGAGCGGACTTTAAAAGAGTGTTTAACTTCTTCCTTTTTTTTGCTATTATAACGACACAATGGCTCGTCCTTGGTTTTTCTTCCCCCAAAGGTGGAGATTCATTCTTCGACAGTCATCGTGGTTTTCTCTGTTTTCTCTGTTGTTCATTTACGCAAGTGACGTAAAACGCATGGTACAGAGTGGGGCTCAAGGCAACGCACAAAAGGGAGTCACAATAGTTACATAAACTCTCGTGAAAATTAAACAAGAGCACTGCCACACTAAATATCTTGAGCCATCCATCCGTCTGTTGGACGGTTTACAGCGGTAACTTGCCGACAAATTCTGTTTATGTCAGAATTCTCTCTTGTAGTTTCGCTTGATGAAGTTGTTTTCCCTCGTGAAAAGCAAGTTTTCCATAGAAAAGAAAACGAATATTTAACCGACGAATATGTTGGCTTTTAACACTCGTAACGAGCTACAAGTCTCGTGTCAAATTAGCCGAACCGCGACGGCCTCGAAACTCAGCTAAATGTATACGTCTTTACTCGCGTGCTGGCGAGAACGTTTTCGCTTTCGCCTAATGCGAGTTGTGAAATTTTTTTGTTCACTAATGTTTTTTCAACTAATATTGGCTATACAAACACCACGCTTAAGTATTGAAAAAAAAACGTCATTATTAGTTTCGAAAGTCTATTTTACTTGCGGAGTAATTAACATTTATGAGTTGAAAAAAGAAAATTGTTCTCAGAACAACACAAATTGAAAATTTTCTTTTTTATGGTTTGAGATGGAAATTCGATCGGTATAGCATAATTTGTTATTTACGGATTTTTTTCTTAATTTTCCATCAAACTTCCCACTGTTTGATTGAAATTGGAAATTCGAAACCGATTTGGTTTAAAGGAAACTCAAATTGATAGGAAAATTAAGTTTCTGATTCCTTAAAACCATTGTCAGCAGATTTTATTTATTTCATAACAAAAATCCAACCCAAGTTGTGATATTCTCGTTCTAAGTAAAGTTTTGGTATAGTGCAAGGGGGAAAAAAAAGATAAATTATTATGCTGAATTCATTTGGACATATTTTTTTAATGCTGTAAAGATATATCTTTTTGATCACTTTTGTTGAAGCCATTGATTACTATTTGTTCGTTGTTTTCAGTAGATATAAATCCGGGTGAAAGTACAAAGAGAGCCCGAGCAAAAAGGAAAGAAAAACTTGAGAGTGTTGATAAATCGATGTTTCTGCAAATGTATCTACCGGGGGGAAAAAAGAAGAAACAATCTTCCCTGACGTGTCATGCGCGTTATTCATGTCGCCCTGGCACACTGAACAAAGCTGCCAAATCTTTTTTAACGATCTTCGCGCGTCGTCTCGAAAAGTTATTTTAACAAATGATATCTCAATACACTTCTTTGTGAAATACGCAGCTCACGACTGCTGACACTAATGACGATTCGAGTGCGCGTATTTTTACGAATAAATCAACACGAGCAATCCCGAGGCAAAGATAAAATGCTTTTTGTATTCTTCTTGTCGGGGTGAACCAATCAGAGACCTGTCAACCACGATATCAGCTGCCATACGATTCGACAAGTAGCCACAGAACTGAGGAAAAAACTCAACTTCGTGATTTGTAAAATCGGTTCTACTTGCACATGCAGATATTTATCAGCTTCCATAACAAACTTTTTCTTTTCCTTCATACATTGTGATGTACTATTGGATGCGCAATGTTTTTTCTACCCCTGTAAATAATAATACGTGTAACATATACGTCAAATGTATGTCGATAATTTTTACATGAATGGCAACAAATTTTTTTCTGTCAGCACCACATCTTTTTGGTTATTTCTTTCCTTTGAAATTATTGTTTCTTTGTAGATTTGCAACAACCTTCGTGTCCATGATTCAATAAATAAAAATAGTGCATAGGAATTGTTATACGGAAACACGGAGAAATATGTCAAGTGTGTAGAGCTATCCAATCTACGTTTTGCATTATATAGAGTACACAGGCACAGTTGCTTTGCCGACGGTTGTGTAACTTACAAACTTAGAATTGTCATGAGTCGTATCAAAATGAAAAGACCTGGTTTCGCGGCAGAGTTTGACAGAGACAACGTCAGTAAATATATGCATATAAAGTTCTTGACTTAGCGATTTTTCAAATTGTTACAGAAACTTGATGGGCTCAAGAGAATATTTGCATCAACGTGGATCCATTCACTTAACAAAAGCTTGTACACTTGCAAATAAGATTGTATCATTTTTGAGAACCATTAAGATACCCCGAGTTCACCATTTGATGTGGACATTCGCGCTAACCAACTAGCCTTTATATTAAGGTTGTTATATCAAAATATTGATTGTTATAAAAATGAACAATTCGTCCTTTTTGATACTATCTTAACGCTCTCTCTCTAAAATGTTTCACTTTTAATTTCAAACTACATTTAAAATACCATGTGTAAGAGTGAGATAGCATGTGTACACTGAGAAAAAAATTCTATCAAATATTATAATTTATAAATGAAAATTTACAAAACTGTACATTATATGAGGGACAAATTTAAAAATTGTAAAAATCATTGAAACTTACAGCAAATTTTGATGGATCAACATGAAAAATCACTGATCTAAAATTAATTTTTCATGCTCATTCATCAAAATTTGATGTAAGTTTCAATAATTTTTTACAAATTTTAAATTTGTCTCATATACTGTACAGATTTTTTTTCTCCGTGTACTACGCGATTCAAGAAATTACTATTGTTAAGAAAAAATATCAATATTTATTTAAATAATAACTAAAAAATTTTAATGTGATCCTAAACATAAAAGCAATAACTTACTAATAAAATTGAAGTTAATTAAACGTGATTCTGAATTTTTTTTTATATTCTGTCACCGATTTTATTGTTATAACAATTTCAACCTAATATATATTAATATTGACTTCTTACCTCAGACAAACTGCAAACTTTATTAGAATGTATAATTTTATCTTCATACGTGCAAGGATCTTATGTCATACGTTTTTATTATAATATAAACTTTACTCATATTTTTTTATATCTCTCACATTCACAACAATATTACATTCTGTAAACCTTTATTCTTGGGAGATGATCTTGGAAGGTGTAAAAAAATTGAATATTTTTTAATTCATGAAATTCATTCAATTTAAATTTGTTTATAAAAAAAACTGTTTACTGTGTCTTATCAGGATTACCGCAAATGAGGCGCTTATTCAGTCCGACCGGAAGAGATCAGGTTTCTTGATTAAGATCATATCCAATCCGAGCATTAAATGTTGCGGCAGTGTTCTAGTTCTGCTATATAGACTCATACTGAAAGATATCACTTGCTGAAAGTAAGATACAATTTTCGCGCGATTCAAATAAACTGGCGTTGAATTATTAACTCCAATACGCGGGTGTTGAGATATGTAAGTTGAAAAGTCAAAGAGACAGATAATAAATTCGCGGTGCACTTAATCGCGGACGAAATATATAAAAAAGAATGATGAATGCGGTTAATCTGAGGTTGGAGAGGGTGCGACAACGCATATTTGAAAACCGCGGTGTGATATTTCTATCGGTTAAAATCTATCTTGAAGCCGCGGGTTTTTATAGAAGAGATCATTTGACAAATCCGAGGAGGTCTTATCATAAAGCCCATCTGGCGCCACATTCTCAAAAGCTGATGTATGAAAATCGTGTCCGTTGTATGAGTTATTGAACGGCGACAAATTGCGCCTGAAACATAGCACGTGGATGCTGCGGCCATCGAACTCCAATATCGGCCCCAGTGGGGTTCGACTTCGTCCCTCGTTGACGCAGGAGCGAGTGTCGGACAAAGTTCAAGTCAAGCGAAAATTCGTTTCTCGGCTATAAGAACGGCGAGAGAGGGAGGGAAAGAAAGACGGAGAAAGAGCGAAGGGCATCAGAAGAGAAAAAAATAGAAAATCAAAGAGGGATGGCGGAGCGAGTGGCGATGAAAGCGGCAAGTTTGTGGGTTGGAGGGACAAGAGATAGCAAATAAAAAAGCGGGCATTTTCCAAGTTCTCTAAGTGATTGCCGGAAGTGACAGCGACGGACGGGTAAACGCTTTATCGCGAAGCTAACGAGGGAGTGCGCGCATGAGTTTTCGCGCGCCTCAATGGCAGCGGGATCACGGTGGCACGGGGCCACCCTCGAATAAATCCTCTTTTTACGACAGAGATTTATGAAAGCCATTTTGCCCGGCGCGGTTCGACCTCATCAGTGCGTCCTCTTTCGACCGAGGCCACTTGGCATTCGGCGTTTCAGCCCGCCGTTGTCAGCATCTCTGCGGAGTCTCGTACACTCCATGTAAGACCGAGCGTCTCCCTCCGACAACCGACGGAGCACTGACATCAAAGGAGGGGAGGGGGCTTGAAAAGCGGTATCCTCAATTCCGGCCAGTTTGGGGTAAAATGAGGTAATTAGGATGCAGACGAGAAGCGCTGAGAGAGTTGCACCCTCCGGCGGCGCGCCGCTAAATCAAAACCGTCCTGCTAAGAAATCTTGCGTTCAGCATATGCAAATAACGAGGGACATCGAGGCGCGTTTAACTGGGCGTGGCTCTCGGATAATCCCGACATCTTTGATCTTCTACACTCGTCTTACACACTGAAATAAGCATCTCCTACGAGCACTTCAGGAGATGACGCGCCTCACAGCGTTATATGGCTCCTAACCGTTTTCACCTAACATTAAACGTCTCTCAAGACTCAGAGTTACGTCTCAAGTTCACCTTCCATCTTTTCCTGCGGAAAATTTCCCCGCCAGTCTTCTTCATTTTCAGCTCCAACTTTTATTTTGAATTATACAGTTTCGTTAACCTCCAGCACACTCGTCTCGGGTATCGAACAAACAAAACAAAGAGGTTTTCATTACAAAGCTGTTGCACAAATCATGAAATGTGATATTTCATTTGCGGACTAAACCTTTTTTTTTCACCTCAATGTTCTCATTGTCATTTGCAATGCTGATATCGTTTTTTGTTACCAATTTGCGTTATATATTTTTAATTTTCAAATTTCAAAAAATGTGACACCAAATTTCACAGAGGTGAAGTTTGAATGATGTACGGTATTTTTGTGCAATTGAATTATTTGAATGTTTTTTTCTGAAGAAATCTGTTTCAAACTTTAACGTGTCAGGTCAAAGAAAACCGATATCTTGAAATTGAAGTAAAAATAGTGATTTCAAAAATGGTTTTGTGATTAAAAAATTTCGCTGAACATATAAAATTTCAATTTAACAAATGAAAAAAACTTCACGATGAATGTGTTTTTTAACTGAAGACGAGAAATAATATTATATAATAATTCATTGTTATAGATTGAATGTTGAAACAAAAATTTTACTTTTTGTACTTTTACATGACTTTGAAGTTTTGCCATGAAAGTTTCAAAGCTCAAGTTTTTTTCGACGGGTATATACAACCATCAATAAAAGAACATATAATATTTGTTTTAACGTGAACTTTTCCTCGAATGACTGTCAGATAATCAAAAAATAAAATTTTGTACGTGAGTAAACAATTTGGTATTGTTTTTATACCGAAATTAATGGATGACACAATGTTTCAAATGCCAAATGGACCTGTTTCAACCTCTTTTCAATCTGCTGTATTTGCTACATATATGTCAGCCGTGTATTTGTCACATATATTTATACACATATATTTTTACACGTGAAATAGTCCGATATCGTTGATTTTAATTAGCGAGATTGAAAAGTCGAAAAGAGGGCGATTATTTTAAAAGGCATTACTTTGGGCGTCAGAATGACTTTGTTCCGAGAGCAGGATACAAGATCCAACTGATTTAATTGAATGTCCAACATATTTATCAGCACGGGATAATTAACTTAGTCAGCAACAAACTCCGGAGCGATCAAACTTTATTGCGAGCGTCACTGCGAGTTTTCTGTTCGCACGCGATACAATTTGCAAAGCTTTGGAAATTATTGTCGCATTAAACAGTAATGGTTGCGAGACAAAAGTTTGGAGAAAAATGAAATTGATCGAGAAGGATAAAACGTATGTTAATCTTTGTACACTGATAGAAATATTAGAAGGAATTATTATAATTAATAGCGATCGTTGCAAACCAGTAATATTTGGCATAACAGTAGAATTTCAGTTGACTGAAAAAATATGTTTAGTCATACGTGCATGAGAACTAAATCTTTCTGTTGAGTTATTTACTAATCTGTCAGTTGTGAGAGTATGATTCAAATCTCTGTTGTTTCCAGGTAACAACAGAAAAATTCGCGATTGAACGAACTTATTTCTGACTGTATATCGTCAACAAATGTTTTGACGTTGGCTTTATAAGGTTTTTTCTTCCTATTTTATTATTTTATAATATGAAACGATTTGGTATTTCTGATAAAAAATTATGAAATTTCTGGAATAGAAGACAGATTTGTAACGTGTAAGGAAAATGGAACTGCGAGAGAGTTATTTGTTTTGCTAGCACACTCGATTACTTATGGAATTTTTTATTGCACCATATGGTTATAAAGAAAAGACGTGTCAATTTAAAATTTATTTATTCTGATTGAAGTAAAATTTAACTTCTCATAATTATCATGTATCACAACATTATAGGATTTTATTGTTCATTCTATAAAAAAATTATTGTGTTATATTCGTCCAGAAACATCTTACTTTTTTTATTCTTAGAAAATTCATTCGTTTTTTTTTTTTATAATTCGATTCATGATACTATCAATTGTTAATTGTTCGATTAACATTTTCTGAATAGAATAAAATGACATGACAAACTACATTCGATGTAGTAACAACTAAAAAGCATATGTAGCTTTGAAAAATTAAAACCATAAAATATATTATTACAAAATATATTGATATTTTGTGCCAATTAGAAATGATCAGTCATTCTTACAGAATATTTCACCTGGGGCAACTGAGTAGACTGTTGTGTCGACCAACAGACTTAGAAATTAAATTAACAAAACAACCCGACTTTTTTCTAGGAATAAAAATGGTTAAAACGGTGGCATGAGACGCGTCGAAAGTGGTGAATCATATGAGCGTATTGCGCATAACAATAAATCGAATTGGAGGTTCGTATCGTCCGCGGTCGGATACGCGTGGCTTCATTAAAAGCAATTTATCAGTCGATCGATCCGCGCTGGGTATACCATGGTTGCGACACGTCTCCCTCCCCTCCACCTATTAAACCCCGTAGGTCGTTAGGTTACACGCTGCGACATGCGAACATGCCCATAACACTATTCAGTTATAGTTACATGCGGTCCAGTTGCATAACTATTTCCAGCAGAGTTGACACAAGACGCGAGTGTAAGACTATGAAGCACGAACTGACCATTACATATCAGCTTCGTTGCAAAGTGTGCGCTCCCAGCTTGATGCGAGCGAGTTTTTATAATTCCATGATCAATATTCGATCCTTGTTTATCGCTCCTGTTTTATGTTACCTTTCTGTTTATCAATGCTTGTAACGATCGCCCGAAATTTACTGTGTCACACGACATTGTAAGTGAACATGAGAGTTTACATTGAACCTGGTGTCCCAATTGGATATACATTTACTCTCCATTGAGAGCCAATCCACTGATGATTTTTCGGGGATGAAAGCCTGTAAACAAATAAACAAAAAGCTGAAACGACACAAAAGGCTTGCATGAGAATAAAAAAGTGAGCTCTAATGACGTCTGATCGACTCGAAATTGTTTTCTATTTTCCTCTCTCTTTCTCTCTGTTGCTGGCTCTCTTTCTAAAACAAATGTATATCGGTTGTGAAAAAATGTTTAGGTTAGAGTAACCAATGATTATGCACACGGGAGGTTGAGTTCGGATTCAAAGCTCCAACTTGCATGCAAGAACGGAAACAACAAATGCACACAAAGGAAGGGAAAATGCACGACAAGTCGAAATTAAACGCTGTGGCAAGGAATACGAGACGCAATAGCGGCGTCCGGCGTAAACAATTTTGTTCCACTGACCATAACATAGGTGCTGCGGTGCAAAAGTCTTTCGCCGGGCGAAACGAATGTCTGCAGGGTTCTAGTTTCATTGTACCTTTGGATATAAAAACGTTGCTCATTAGAGCGCCCATTGAAATTCTATCAATTTATATTCATACATACGCCGATGGTAATTGTTAGCAATGAATACAGCGTTATTAACGATCCGCCGAGTCCAAACAAACGGAAAACAGCAGACGACGAATTGTACCAATTTTTGTTCGATATTTAAAATTAATTGAACGGTAGAGGGATGATAAGTTGGCGAATTTAAATTTCAAGTGCCCTCCAAGGCGTCTGATGGATACAGTCGAAAGATTTTTCTCATTTAGCGATGGAAATTTTAATTTCGTATCCATTATGAGATGAGTTTTATATTAGCATACCCGCGACAATTTTTTTTATTCATATCTAATTTTCATTCATAATTCAAATGTTACATTCAATATTATGATTTGAATTTGATAATTGGATATCTGATGATCGAGGGTCTCAAAATACCAAACCCAAATGAATAAAAGCTGACTTGTTTGTAACCAACAGATATTATTGTATGAATCTATTTTTTTTCACATTGTGTTTTATTGTGTTTTATTTATTGTGTTTTAAAAGAAATTTTTTCAGTTTTTGCCAACGTCGTTAGAATATGTAAGCTAAAAAGAAAAGAATTTTTTGAACAAAAATTTTCCCTAAATTTTTAATTAGTCTAGAAACATCAAACTGAATTGTAAACGTTTACTAACATTTAAATCTCATTTTTGTTCCAGGTGAGTTCACTTGTTCCATATGTTTTGTGAGAATTCCAATTTGCTTTGCCGTAAGTGATTTCTTTGAATACAAACAAGTAAAAAACCATTTTTTTCCTTTGTTCCCACCACTCGAATTTTTACACCTTAAGTGGCAAACCTGGACGTGCGACAACTGGCACACAAAATGGCGCAAAAAATTGCTCCAAAATGAAAAGAAAACGACAGACTGTGTCAAAAAAAGTGACTGAATATTGGTCGTCTTCGTGCCGCGACGTCATTAAAACTTTTAGATTGCATAAGAATAGCTTTTCTCGTCCTTTCGAGCACTTCTCCCAACGACCCGTGCGCGCGTTAACAAAAAAAGCTGTTGAAGGAACCTGCAATTACAGAGCTTGCTAAATTAACGGAAAAAATTAGCTGCGAAATTGCAATGCTGTTTCATATTCACATCGAATATCTGCGAACGCAGGGCTTTGTTACGCGAAGACGCATATTAACGAACGCCTTCTCTGCATATTCATACCGATTGAATTTTATTTTTAATTTCACAATTTATGCTTTTTAAAATTAAAATGTTGTTTACATTTTACTATATTTAAAAGTCTCACTAAAGACAGACATAGACCTAGACATTAATTTCAAGCAATTTCGATATAAATGAATTATTTATAAATTTAACATCAATATTTTTTTATATGCTTTCCACTAATTTATAATAATAACATTCTAAATCAATTATCGAAAAAAATATTCAATATTTATCATTTCTACCAGTATAACGAGTTACGTTTTACTTCTAGCAAGTAAACTGCATTCATATGTAGGTATAGAAAGCATGAACTGACAGCTTTGTCTATAAGCCACATCAGAAATCTACTGGGCACTGTCGAAGTTTGAGGAAATTTGAACTCCAAACATTTTTTTGGAATATTCAATTCCTTTCAATATTCAATTTCTGAATAAAATTTAATCAAATAAAATTAATTGGGGAAAAACAATATTGATTCATTTTAATGATTATTAAATACCAATGAATTATAGAAACGAAGATAAAGAAACTATAAAAATTATTTTTTTGTTTTCTAGTAGTGTGAATACAAATTTTATATTATATGATGTTTCCATGTTTGAGTTTCGTAAATTGCCAAATGTTTCAGTTTGTTAAAATTTGAAGTCATTTTTAGGTAGATTAACAAATTCGTTGGATTTTATTCAAAGAAACAAATTGATCTTTGGTGTGCATGAGTGTTTTTGCTTTATTTGAATTAATACTATGGATTACTTTATAAATGTAGACCTTGTACCGGATGAATTTCTTGTTGTCAATTCAGCATTCGTTAAACGAATATCAACAAGTTTGGTTGGAAGGAAAAAGAAAATTGTGCGTAAAATCAGAATGTTAAGATGACACTGAATTGCCGGAGGAAAATGCACGGACGGAAAAGATTATTGAAACATTATTTGCAATGGTATAACGTAAACTTCATTTAACGAAGCCACTGAGGATAGCAGGGGAGAACGTTGATGAAAAAAAGAAACGCCGGGAGGGAGTGGAAGAAAGTCAATGAAGGAGACAGGATGAAGACAGAAGTATCAGTTGAAGAGAGCACGAGACTCAATTAGCGAAATGAATAATCCGCAGTCGTTGGGACGGCACTTTTTTGTCATTGCGAATTGCAGGATCTGGTCGCTAAATTTGAAACGTTCAGTGAAATTTTCTGCGAGAGTGTCTCGTGTTCATTCTTTCTTAATTAAAAAAATGGAAATATCCGTTTGATGTGAATGTTTTGATTTCAAGGTTCGCTCTCTCATTGTTGGTGTTACTACAATTATTCTAATTTTATTTCTCTCGACTTTATAGCCTCGTTTTAACGTCATTATTGCTTCGAATTCGTTCAACATTTTTATTATTTTGATTACATTGGCATCCCAGCACTCTGTTTTTGGTTAATTTTGTAATCTCTAACTGCGTCATTCGAAACAGAAAAGTTTCACAATAGTTTACTGCAAACAAGAATACATTCTAAAGCAGTATACCAGGATGTTCCCACTCATTTTCAAGGGAATTCGCGTAATCTCGCAAAACCTTACAGTTACATGTGGATTAGTTAAGCAAAGACGTTGCATATCTAACTTTGCCTTAGCTACAGAAACATAAATTACCAGCGCTGTAATCTGTACGATTATAAGTGACGTGTCACACAGCGTATCAAGTTCATTTCACAGTAATGAAATTAATTGAAGTGAAAAAAACGAAGTGATAAACAAGGGAGGGTCACAATGAGAAAAATTTACTTTGCTGATTGAACTTTTTTTACTACTACTTTAACTGCTACAATTTTACACTGAGAAAATATATCTATATGGAAAAAAAAGATTTTTTTAAATTTTTTTATTCACAATTTGTACCATATTTACTAAACAGTTTCATAATTAGAGGACAGATTATTATTAAAATGTTTGTTCAAAAATACCACAAAATCCGATTCTGGTGAAAATTATTTAACTTCTCTTTTCGTGTATCGAATGTTATAATTCATAAATGTAAATTTCCTGAACTGTACAGTATATAAGGGACAAATTTAAAATTTTTAAAACATTATTACTTACAGCTAATTTTGACGCATGAGCATATATAAAATTACTTAACTAATATTAGTTTGTCATTAACATTAATTTCTTTAAATATTGATTCTAGATTGTTTTTTGATCAGCTCAAAATTGTTGTCAAATTGAATAAAAATATTCTTTAAATCAAATCAAAAAATTGCAAAATTTGATTTATCCGTTACTTTTGACAAAAATTCTGAAGCTAAAAAGATTTTTAACAAAAAAAAAGTTTTCCGCCAAATAATCAGTTCGCTTTGTCAGACAATTATAATTCATGTTTAGTGTTATTAAATTGCCTAGTCGACACGAATCAGTTTAATCAAAAAACGAATTCTCATTTTCTAGAAAATAATACCAAATTGTCTTGTCGGTGCATTTTTTCATGCGACGATTTTTCACGGAGGTGCTTGACGATGTCTTCGTAAAATTGCGGGAGCAGTAATTTTTCGGCCGTAATTCACTGGTATCAGTGATAATTCGATTTAGGACCGCGATGAAGTATATAAACCAGGGATAAAGAATATAAGGAGACGAAAAAGCTTAATGTAAGTTGTAATTCTGAAATACAGAATGCGCCGCTAAGCGGCGTAGACAGAGCGATAAATGTGTCTGCCAACGACGTTAATTTCGTTGTTGACACGAGCCAAAATACTCGAATGTGGTCTTTTTGTTATCACCGACAGTTGTTCGTGGTGGGAGAGTGGGGGGCGGTGGCAAAATTATTATCGTCGCGCGGCATATTCATTACCGTCTCGATAGAAAGTGTCTAAGTTATTTGTTATGGAGCGATCGTAATTTTTTGAACGAACAACACCTTAATCGTCATGTTGATTGACTGTGACAACTGTTCCATTTTTCATTCCTCATGACGTCAGACTCGAAATTCATTAGAGTAAGGCGCTACGAACTTGCGCGCTTCATAATTAAGCACAATAATATACCATAATTCTCAAACTTTGTTATCGAATTTCATTGACGGAGAAAGTATAGTTTGTAGTTGTTTAATTGGAGTTCTATTTTCATACTGATGAATAATGCTACAGATGTACGTGAAAACATCTAATTCAGAATTATCTAGCTGTAGACGTGCGTTTCAGTTTTTTTTACTCAACTTCCTACTAGATTCATATTTTATTAATTAAATTTCATGCTCGTAGAATAACAATTACTTTCATGTTGATTCGATTAAAAAAACCATCTATGTAGCAAAACTTTATTTTTGTTATTTTATTATTTCGAATCCTATAATTTGACTATAAAAACCATTCTTTTTTTATGTTGTGAATGAAAGAATTCGATGTATTTTCATATAAAGTGAAAATGCTTGTTCGGTTTTATTTCCACTCGAAGTGTCATTTATTAATTATTGTTTTCATACGAGAAAAAATTTCATTGAATGTTAAGCCTCGTTGTAGGTGAAAAACTGAACGCGGTATAACCAAGTGTTGTCATTTGCAACGAATCACAGGGTAAACTGGAAATTGAAAGCAGCTCGTTTGTTTCGTCCAGAAAGTCAGCGCGGTGGATAGAGAGGTTTAGCATATATGTAAGTTGCTAAGTGGAGGCAGCCGAACGTAGTCTGGCGCAACGCCAATTTTATCCCCTTATTTCGATCTTACGACTTTCATGAACCAAGGCAAATGTACCTCATTTTAGCTCTCAGAATTATCCGCTTGTAAATTCGATATTTATTTAATTACCGTGGCCATGAAGTATCTCTGTTCAAGTACTCGTTAGGAGCAGCGTAATGTCATTATTGTAATGGATTTTAATAAGCTACTCGAATCTACCTGTGTGGTTTTCATGACATCTTCATTCGTTACAAAATGATCATCGAGATATGAGGTGCCCTGAAAATAATGACGAGCAGCAAAATTATTATAACGATGAAACGCAACTCGTATACATACTCGAGAATTGGTTCGGAATAAAATTAATTGTTAAACAAACCCATTCATCAAAGTGTTTATGTTTGCACAAAGTTTGTTATCTTGATGGTTGGATTGGATCGATTTGTTTTTGTTGGAATTATTCAGTTTTTACAAAATTTAGAATCCTTCCTGCAGTTAACTTTTTGAGAATAATAATTGTTTTCTTTCAATTAGTTATTTTAATTCGATGACGGAAATTGAATAATAAATGTGAAAGAAAAAAAAGATTCAATCTTTATTAACGTTGCATTAAAAGTTTCATAACAAATGATTAATTGGCATGCTCGAAGTTTATTATCCGAGTTTATTTATGTAAAAGCATTGGCTGCACTTACGAGTTTATCAATTTTACCCCAAGAACATTGAGAAAAAAAAGCAAGCGAGAACTATTAGAACTGACATTGCTTTGAGATTGAATCAAAATGATTTTTGTTCATAAACAAACAAGCGGATGGATAAATAACTGATACGAAACTTTGTGAATATAATTTTGCCCTGCAAAATCGATATTGAATTGTATCAAATTGAGTTCCAATATTAACTTTCTTACCGTACTTTAATGATCTTATCGTATCGAACTTTATTGAAACTCGAAATGTATTCGAGATCATTGCAAAAGCCTTACATTGATTCATCGAACTTATTACGTTTATACTGATAACGAAATTGATGGTAGTCTGAGAGTTGATTCAAGTAACTTTCTTAAAGCATTACGAGCACTGAAGTCATGATTTTGTTCCATAAAAGTAATAACAATTATGCGATACAAAAATGAAAAAGAACGTTTTCATCATGTTTTACTGTCGTATAACCAGAAACAAATAAAAGTGTTAAGTATTTTTTAGTTTGGGCCTTTTCAGAATAACATGCATGCAATATTTATATAGCGAACAAAACGAGAAAACAATGTTTGCACGACTTTTCCAATTTCGTGTAAAAAGTGGAATTCGATGCGATTCATTTTATCTATACATTAGATAACAATCACATTCGCATTCACGTACACACATGCTGGGCTCTGTTTTCGCGTCAACATTTTCTCGCCCAATTTTCTCATAATAAGATCCTCGTTCAATGCCGTTCTCCTTCACTGGAATTAAATTCCTTTTGCTTTCGCGAATTCCTACTATTTTCATAATGTTCGCCGTGTTTGATAAGAAAATAGAAGATAACAAAAATATAGTTATTTGAATTAAAAACTCTTCTTCCGCTTATTGTAAATGACAGTAATAAAACCAATGTAATATTCTTTGATGTAGTGTATTTTTGTTCAATACCATCCTCTGGCCATTGACAAAATTATCTTTGCTAAAACAATGTTGAACAACATTGTTAAAAAAAACCAACAAATTGATATATTTCAGAAAAACTTCTTTTTTTCAACTTTTGAATCTTTTGAGATATGTTTAAACGTTCAAAAATGAACGGTAATTTAATCTAGCGAATGCAAATTTTTTCTTCAAGTTTTTTGAACGATTTCAGAAGCTTCATTCAAATATTAATTTAAAAAATTAATACAAGATGAAAGGAAAGCAGAAAGCAGATTTTTTTTTCGAACTTGTATATAGAAGTTATTCACGTAATTGTATAGAAACGAACGCGACACTAGGGGCGCACGCAGCTTTCTCAAGTTGGATGTTGAATATATATTGAACAAATACTGCAGCACAGATAAAGAGCCGAGGTTGTACAAGGACAGTTGGTGATAAGCTCCGGAGACAATCGCGTCGACGTACAAGAGCTACTAGGCTGGATTTAATGTGAACAGAGGCGCAGGCATTACATTCTGCCCGCCGTTCGTTGATTACACTCTATTGTGCTTTCGCACCTTTGATAATCTACACGCCGTCACGCTATATAGATCACGCTGAATATATAACATGCGACTATATCAAATATGTCTAGAGGTAACCGGAAATGGTGGAACGTTCGTGGCACAGAAACTAATTCTCGTAAACGTCTCACCTTAAACTGTTTAACATAAATACAAATCAAACATTCATCATCAATCTTGATTACATTAGTCGCAGAATATCTCATGAATATCGAATCCTGCTGTAATATTTGGCTCTGCAGAGTTTCACTAACGATACAAATAATGCCCCGGTGCAAGTTATACTCGAGACAAAATTTTTCTCCAACGTCTTTACCGACAAAAAAATCGGTATTTTTGATAGAGATAAAGAGTTAGTTTTTGAGTCAACTCTAGTCGAACTGAATCATGTCAATTTAGTAACATTAAACGTGAATTATAATTGTTTGACAAAGCAAACTAATAATCAGTTAACGTATATGAACTGGCATAGAGAAGAAAATATACTCATAAATATATTATGATTTCATATTTTACATGTAAATATAATATATTTTTTAGATAAAATTTAAATTTATTTTATATTTTCTTTATATTAGTTTATGCTTGCTTTATAAATAATTTATAAATGACTCAAGTCATCACGAGACACACGCAACATATATATGTAGAATATATAGGAATATATTTAAGTATAAAAAATATACGTAAAATTTATTTTGAAATGTATTTTTAGTCCGCGTGACCTATAGGATTCTTCTTATTTATTTAAATTTAATAATTAAAAAAAAAACATTTTACTT